>JBAMYA010049724.1:0-33228 GCA_037176975.1 Arrhamphus sclerolepis | reverse complement strand
TTAGGCACACAACAATATATTTGTGCTCTCTGTGTCTGATTTCAGCCTTAGAAAAAAAGAAAAAGAAACACACTGACTGTGTTTCAGTGTTGAATAGAATTGTTTTGTGTCATGTGTTTTTCTACAAATTAAACAGCTGAGTGAACATCGTTCAAGAGTGGTGATTCCATGTTTTTTTTTGTTTTGTCAGGGGGGGTCATAGCTCTTCCAGTCACACTGTTAGGTAATATTTTGAACAAATGATTCAGTGTGTAAAAGCACTATTGTATTAACATATTTCTGTGAGACCAGCCTGCTTCTTTCTTCACAACTCCTCATTATCTTTCCATTCTTGCCTCCATAGCTGTTTTTTCTGCACAATGTGTGTTTTCTACGTCCATTGCATTATATGTGTTTGCATGTATCTGCAAGTTTGCATGTACTGAATATTCAGATATTGTCTCCAGACACCTAATTTGTGTTTGCACATTTTTTAAGTGTATTTTTGTATCTGTGTGATGTTGCATATTCTAAAATAAGCCTAATTAAAGTCAACATTAAGTAGATTCATGATTGAGTTTGTGCAAGTTAACTTTTTGCAATCCTTTGGTTATTCAACCCCCATTCCAAAAGAAGTATGGACGCTGTGTAAAACATAAATAAAAACAGAATGCAGTAGTTTGCAGAGCTCATAAACCCATAATTATTCCCAATCGAACATATGGAACATATCAGATATTGAAACTGAGACAATTCACCATTTCATGAAAATATAAAACTTATTTTAAATTTGAAGGCAGCAACGCATCTCAAAAAAGTTGGAACGGGTCAAACAAAGGCTGGAAAAGTAATTGGCACAAATGAAAAACAAATGGAGGAGCATTTGACAACTTATTAGGTTAATTATCAACAGGTCAGTAACATGACTGGGTATAAAAGGAGCATTTCAGAGAGGCAGAGCCTCTTGGATGTTAAGATGGAAAAAAGCTCGACCAATCTGAGACAAACTGCATCTAGAAATTTTAGAGCAATTTCAGAAAATTGTTCCTCAATATAGAATTGCAAAGGCTTTGACAATCCCACAATTTACAGTTCATAATATCATCAAAAGATTAAGAGAATTAGGAGGAGTTTCTGTGCACAGAGGCCAAATATGAAGGTTAAAACTAGGATACTTGTGATCTGTACTAAAAACAGACACGACTCTCTACTGGACATCACTACACATGCTCAGGAACACTTCTAGAAATCATTTTCTGTTCGGACAGTTCGCCTACAGTTCACAAATGCAAGCTAAAGCTGTATCATACAAAGAAGAAACCACATGTGAACATGATCCAGAAATGCTTTCATCTGCTCTGATCATGTAAAATGGTCTGAGCCAAAATGAAAAACTGTTCTGTGGTCAGATGAATAAACATTTCAAGTTCTTTTTGGAAACTATGGACGCCGTGTCCTACACTAAAGAGGGGAGGAACCATCCAGCTTTTTATCAGTGGACACTTCAAAAGTCGTCATATCTGATCGTATGAGGTTGCATTATTGTCTTTGGTGTGGGCAGCTTACACATCTGGAAAGACTCCATCAAAAAGTAGTCCAAGAGTGCATGGAGGTTTTAGAGTAACATATACTTCCACCCAGACAATGTGTCTTTCAGGGAAGGCCTTGCATCCATCACAAAAGCATGCAAATTCTGAACTGACCAGCCTCCAGTCCAGACCTTTCACCAATAGATGAAAGATGCCCATAATGGGGCATCAAAAAATGAAAAATCCAGCAACGAAGGTCCAGGACTGTTGAACAGATAGAATCCTGCATCAGACACGAATGAGACAACATTCCTCTCCTAAAATTCCAGCAACTGGTGTCTTCACTCTCCACATTTACAGACAGTTGTTAAAAAAAGAGGGGACAGTTTCACAGTTTAAAAAAAACAGTTTAAAAAAAAAATTCAATGAAAGCAACTAGCTTGTTTGACTGGTAGCTATATGTGCATGTTTGTCACAGTAGGAAGACTCTGGGTCATTCTGAGGTAACAGTATGCAGGTCTTTGAAATTGCAAAATCACTCTGTTAGTATTCCAGCCATGACAGATTCATGGCTGTCTCTCGTAGAGCATCACTTCAAGTCCGCAGCTTGTAAAGGATGTTTACATCTGGCACACAGCCCTGAGGATCTCATCCGCTCAGGACTCAGGGTGACTTGTTTGATTACTCACAGAGATGCTGCTGCAGATCTTTCATGCTAAATTTCAGACTGCTGAAAATTCATGTGGCAAAATGCCTCAAAATGGTTCCGGGACCTAATCAGACAGCAGTTGAAGGGAAAGAGATGAACACAGTAGAGAAGTAGGAGGTGGAATTTCTGTACCACCAACAAAGCATTTGAATAAAAATTCTTAATTAATCGGGCTAATGTTTTACAAAATGTCGGGAACGTCAGTTTCCTACTTTATAATTTGTATTTATGCAGTGGCAGCAAGATGCTTGAGCAAGATAATGAATCAATGCAACAGAGTTGTGGATCAGTTTAATGAGTAACAAGTGTGAAATAAAAGTAAAATAAAAATATTTTGCTCAGACACTGGTAGTTCATTGAACCTCTGTGTCTGAAAAATGCATATATAAATAAATAAATAAATAAATAAATAAATAAAAATCTGTTCTTTAACATATAAGTCAACATACCGTACATTTAAGCCTGCAATGGCTGTGGTTAAATGTGATTAAAATGATACATTTTCAGGGTGGTGTTGATCACTTTTGGCACGTCTCTGCAGGTTTCCCTTCTGTGACACGAGAGAGAGCCGCCTACCAGTCCATTGACCAACAGGACGAGTCGTCCAGACCAGCAAATCCCTTCAACCAGGCCCAGGACAGCAAACCAGGAGCCCGCAGCTACTGAGCAAACAGTGTTTTTGTTTGTTTGTTTGTTTTCTCATTTTTTTTACATACAGCCAATGCTCAAGAGCAACACCTATTCTGGCAAAAGATTTGAGTTTTAGAATAAAATATCGATAAATTAAACCCCTTTTAATTAAAAGCTGTGTTTGTTGCACCTACTATTTTTTACTAGACAAATGAAGCTGGTTTGTTCAGTCTCTGTTTGAGTCCCGTAAATGATGGTTTTATTTGTATACAGTATTTTATAAGCATCTTCTAGTAACTCAAACGTTATTGATCAAAATATTGTACTGACTCAAGTAAAGGAAAACTGAAATAAATGTTTATTTTGCTTCCTCAGAAGCTCCCTTTTGGCATTTGTACATTTTTCAGGTGATTTTAAAAGCTGTGACATCCTGAGTTTCAGACCTGACGAGCTGTATCAAAGTCACAAGAAGGACATTAGTGTCTACGCACAGAGGAACTCACAGACAGGCGTAGTTCATTTGTCACGATGTTTTAGTATCCAAGCAGAGTCTGTGTTCCCACTAATGTCATCAAGCTACCACCGTAACTATGAACTGAGGTTTCTGATTTTTCATGTGAATAAAGTAAAAGTAGTTTTACGATCATCATTGTTTTCATTATCAACTTATGTGTAGGCTTTCAGGCTGCCCTGTGAACTGGATTATTATGTGAAACCATTTTTACAGCCTCTAATGTCTGTTGGTGTTTTCACAAGGTCTGTTTTGTCAAATAACTAATGGTAAATGTGTTCGATCTTGACATGCCACACTGTCCTTAGTGTGGTTCTTTCTTTTTTTTTTTTTTTTTTTTGAAGCATGCTGTCAGTTTGCAGCAGATTATAGTGTTCAGTTTTTAGATATGTGAAACCATCACCAATGCAGAACGGTGTGATAAATATTAACGTAAATATGCTGCAAACCTGCACGTCAAAGGCCGAACTCCACCAGGGTGAAAACTTCAAATACATGTGAAATGAAGAAACCCATGGGAGCTCGCTCAGAAGGGCATCTCAAGCAGTATTTTAATCTATTTTCACCCCTGTGCAACGTTTATTCCAATAACTCCACTTCCTGTATTGGTCTGTTTAAGCAGTAAAACGTGCTCGTCTCTCGCATGACTTCCGATGTGTGTCTCCCACCAGGCTAGTTGCCGCTCCTGGAATCCCACCTCTTTCCCAAACCCCACCTGCAGGCTGCCATTCTCTGGAGGGGAGTTAAGTTATGTTCATCACCCGCAGTAAGAGTTGAACGACTGAACTGCCTTTGAAGTTAAGGAAGACAACAAGATACACAAGAATCTGTACACTGCAAAAACTGAAAAAAAAATACTTGTTTCAAGACAAATGGTCTTGTTTTAAAAGCATACATCTCATTTTAAGAATTCTAGCCAAGCATTTTTTTTCTTACCTCATTGACAGATTTTTGTTTTTTCTTCATAAATAAATTGACTAGATTTAAGAATACTGTAACCCTACATTCCAAAATCTAGTCAAAATGTCTTATATTAAGGAAAAACAAAAACAATCTGTCAATGGGGTAAGAAAAAAAAATGCTTGGCTGGAATTCTTAAAATGAGATGTATGCTTTTAAAAAATAAGACCATTTTTCTTGAATCAAGCATTTATTTTTTTAAATTTCTTAGAAATCAGTTCATACAGTGTAGAAGAAGAAGAAAAAAAATCTCACTTCTTGGCTAATCACCCCTGCAAACACAAATAACATCCATCCATCCATCCATTATCTATACCCGCTATTTCCTGTTCAGGGTCACGGGGGTCTGCAGGAGCCTATCCCAGCCCACTTCGGGCGAAAGGCAGGGGTACACCTGTAACAAAAGTTGACATTTACACAAATAAAGCTACCGCTGAAAACTTAAACTTCTAATCTACCATTTACTCACATTTAATCATTGTCTTTTTTTTTTCCACTTCACTGCCTCCAGTACAGCCACTAAACAGTGATTAAACTTTGAAGAATCTGCTGCTGCAAGTACAATCATCTGCTCTGGAATTGCCACTTTAACATTTCCAATATTTCTCACCGGAAATGTGCTGCAAAACAGAAATTTGACTGCAAATGAAGCCAGAACAGTCTCAGTATAGATCTGCTTCAGCTACTTTTGGCCTCTATGATTGACTGGCCGTGACGCCTCCTCTGTCATCTCATGACACACTCCCACCAGCACACCTCCATCCCATGTCTATATAGCTTTTTAACTTACATAATAAGAAACAACTTATTTGCTTCCATGCCTCATCTAAATATGCTTTCCTTCATGCATTTACAACGGTTCAGTAAGAATACATGTTACAGCAACATGGTGTTGATGTGCGTTCCTGTGTGACAACTATGCAAAACGTCATCTCTGTGCTCAGAAAATTAAAATGTAAAGCCACAGTATGTTTCTATGACATTTCACACTGTGTAAGTGAATTTTTCTTGACGTTACCATGATACTGAAGTAAAACAAGCAGCAAAAGGATTTTTCTTTTTTTTTGCCTTTACTTTTTTCCAAATACACCGAAGGTCAAAAAAGTAGTGGATAAGTCTGTTTTCTATTTGGTCCCAGATATTCAGAATGCAGCTAATGAAAGAATATTTGCAATATTTTATTTGTTTGTTTGTTTGTTTGTTTGTACAACTCAATGACGTTGTTGGACATTAATTTTTGAATTTATTTCAAGAGGACTTTTTTCATCCACAAATACAGAAAAATGGCACTTTGCACTTAAATAACTGATGGCATAGTGGGGAGAGAAAGCTATGACTCTGTCCTGTATGTCTGAAATGTTTTTGTCTGACACCAAGACCCACAAGAGATGATTTTAAATATAAATAAATAATTAAATAGAACAATTTTTCATATGAAAGACGACATATGGTGTATCAAACTGATCTTTATACTTTCACTTGTGTTAATAATAGCATTTTTAGACTGAAGAGGCAGAAGTTCCACTTTGACTGTCTTTTTTTAATTATTATTATTATTTTCCTTTCTCTCCATGCTGGTACTTCCATTTGCAGTTCAGATTCAGTCCATTTTCACTCCTGAACCAGGCTGAAGCTTCGGCTCAGCCGGTAAATATGATATACAACAATGCACAACTAGCACAGAAACGTTGAAATATTAAAGGGCATCGTTAGAGTGAAAGATGTATTTCGCACTGGCTCTCACACTGCAAATGTAACAAGACCAATGCAGTTTCATCTTTACACGCACCACTGGGGAAAACAAGTGTTCCTCAATAGACTACATGATTTAGTGCACAAAGACTGTTTACATGCAGTTGAGGTTTTTACCCAGGTGACTTTTATTAATGGTCAGTGGGGCTGGTTAGGCTTGTCAACCATGTGTATGCTGTGCTGCCTTGTGGGTCTCTGGTAAGTTGCATTTCTGCAGCCTTCTACATGCACAGAGCATGCATTTAAACGAACAAAAAAAAACTGATCTGGGAATTAATGTCTCACTCACTACCCTCCAGTCTGGGATTTAACAACTGATTTTGAGGAAGACTTTAGTGCCCAATCAATCAATTCATCAATCTTTCTGGATAAACTGTTGCAGATCACAGAAAAGATGGTGTGAAATGCACCCCCTACAAATTAATTGTGACGCAGGATACAGCCTGTGTAATTGAAAGTACATGGTTAGCTGAACAAGTATAAAGTTAAAATACTTAAAACTGTATACTTGTTGCTGCCAGTATTTCTATGGAGTCTTTTTTTATTTATTAAACTAATTAAATACGAATCTCAAGTATCCAGCTGTACACATTCATTTATGTCCCTTATATCTGCATATATCTCTTCATTTTATAATTTCTCAACTTGAATGAGAACAGCTGTAACATGACCCAGTTTTCCCACGATTCAAGAAATAAATGATTATTCTCATTCCAAATCACATCCTACCCAGAAAACCACCCTGCAAATGATCGATAATGCACCATATAAGCAATGAATTTCTAAATTCTGAAGAGACATGTTAACATTTTTGACAGATATAAATCCACTTGTGGTCTACAGAGAGTATATCCATACTGCTTTGTACCATTTTAAAAGAGGCAAAGTTAAATAACTGAGTCTCTTCCATGAATAAATTAATCAAGCGTCCAAACCGCAACCGATGAAAACTCAGCTAGTTTAAATTGTTCTTTCATCCACAGAACATTTTCATCCCCTCTATTGTGCATCAGCCAGTGGGGATGTCAGCCAACATTTTCAGTCCCTTTTGCTGAAACAGACACACAACGCAATCTGTGCATCATATTATGGTTATTTTTTAAACCAATCACAGCCAAGGTGTAATATACAGCCATTGTCTGTTGTCTGTAACTACTTGTCATAAGGTATAAGATGATTACTTATCAATTATGGAGGCTGTGGCTCTAAATAGGGGATGCAGAATAGAGGATGGGTGGTGTGTTGTAGGAAAACATAAGGAGCTGGGGGAGGAGAAGACGGCCAGCAGCTCAACAAGCTGTTGATTAATAAAGGAGCTGCTGTGCTGCCTCTCTGAGTTTGACACATCCACAGACTCACACCTGTGAGTCCTCCAAGTCAAGGACATGGTTAGCCGCTGCCACTTTGGCTCAATTCAGTAAAAAGAACTCAATTTCTCAGCTATTACTGTAATACTGAAAACCTCCGGGGTGGTCTGAGGGAATGCATGGCCTTCAGCTGTCCACACTTCCAGCACAATAGCAAATATCTTGAGGTGATCTGTATTAGTGGAATCAAATTTATTTTTTCTGAAAGTAATTTGTGTTGTTTTTGCTCAGAAAAATCTTTCCTTCTCCATCTTTCCTCCAACGGAAACCATGCTACCAGTCTTTTGGTGTGCAATAAATAATGAAATAACAGGATTGAGATATATGGCTTGTTTCTGAGTTTCTTGAAAAATGTTGCCTTTTTATCCAGTCACGCTTCAAAATGATCAGTCCCACAGCCTCTATTCACAATTTATGTTCCCCACACTCCCTTTTAGCAGCTCTCACTTTTGTCTGTCTTGACTCTAAAAGAACAAGATCTCAGTGAAAAATACAGTAGACTTTCACATTAAGCAGACTCCCAAGATATCTTTGCATGTTTAAATATTATAAATGAATAAAGATAAAGGAAAACAATTCTAATAGTAGGCTTTCTTCTCTTGGGGTATTTCCAAATGTAGCCTGAGAGAATGAGGATGAACATGTGCTCCTCAGCAGCTCCTGGGTTCAGTTATACAGCTTCAGGGCAGCAAGTGAAGAAAAAACACTGACATGCTTCAACCAACATATCTCATTATACATTTAAGTTCAAGTTCACCCTCTCTAGATTGAATAGCTATATTCCTTAACTCAGTACAAAAAGCGAAAAAAAAAAAAGAAAAAGTGCATGCTTACAAATTCTCAAAAATCAACAAAAAAAAAAAAGTCATCACATGTAAAATTGATTCAGGATTGACATTTTTATGCCTTGGGCATCTTGAGTCCTCTGGGGATGCACTGTCAACCCCTGACCTTTTCACACCAAAGCCCCGTGCATCTGTCACCAGCGATAACGGCATCAAAATTGATTCCGACTGCCCTCCAGTCCGCCATGACCAGCAGAGAGGGAGGTCAACAAATCTCTAGCCATTTGTGGAGAACTGATTCATTTTATTCCATGGAAACAAAATAAAACTAAGCAAACACCATGAGACAAAAAAAGCAGTCTTGTTGGGGCTCTCTTGAAAAAAAAAAAAGTGTAAAGATGCCTGACTTCAGTTAACAGTTATGTGCATCCTCCAAGGCCAGTTTAGAGATAATCAGTCTGATTAACTTAAAAGAAATCTGCAAAAGCATTGTTTGAATTCAGAGACCTTGGTGTGAAAAGACATAACAGATCAATATAGCTAGTTTTGAGATGACAGAGATCTGATGGCAGTCATCCACATGAGGATAAACTCTGAATAAATACCATGAAATATTATGAGTTGGGATCTTCAGCTCTCACTGCAACGGTTCACGGGTAAGTGTGACATGTGAATTGAGAATCAGCACCCCCAAATCTGAGCTCATGGTTCTCAATTGGAAAAGGGTAGAATGCCCTCTCCAGGTATGAGTGAGGTTCTGGTTTACAAATGCGTGATGGAAGAGGCGGGAGACTGACAGGCGGATCAGTGCAGCATCTGCAGTAATGTGGATGTGATGAAGACAGAGCTGAGCCAAAAGGCCAGACTCTCTTTTAACAGGTCGATCTTTGTTCCTACCCGCATCTGTGGTCATGAACTGTGGGTAGTGACTGAAATAATGAGATTGTGGATACAAGCAGCTGATATGAGGGTGGCTGGACTCTCCCTCAGAGGTAGGAGGAGAAGTGCAGTAATCTGGGAGGCATTCAGAGTAGAGGTTCTGCTCCTCCACGTCGAGAAGAGCCAGCTGAAGTTGTTCGGGCATGTCAAACCAGGAGAAGACCACAGGGAAGACCCAGGACATGCAGAGGTGATTATAGCTCTCAGCTCAACCTTAATTTGTTCCCGGAAGAGGTGGAGGGGGGACTGAGGAGAGGGAGGTCTGGCCCCTCAAGCTGCTGCCCCCACGACCCGAATCTGGATAAGCGGAAGTTAATGGATGGATGAAAGATGGAAATCCTGCAAAATCAACAGGAAAAGACAAAAAGAACACAACCAAACCAGTCCCAATGATCAGCTGGGCGTCTCCTGCTCTCCAAGACTGGAATCTGGCCACAAACGCTGTTTTAAAATCACTTTTATGAGATGCAGTTTTAAAAACAGCCGTAGTCTATATGGCGTTTGTCAGCTTTATCATTATCGTTATAGTTGCTGTTGTACATAATTCAGTTTTTTGAGGTAGAACTCAGTCTCCCACTAAATGCAGAAATAACTAGTACCACCTATTTGCAATGTTGTTTCTTTATTTTGAGCAAAAGACAGATGGATGGATGGATGGATGGATATATGCCTGTCTTTTTTCCCTAAAACATCTAAATAAACTTTAAGAATGGTCACTATGATCACATCAGTCTTATTAGAGAATTCCAAGAGAATCAGTCATCAATAAGACTTTCAATAAACATAATTTAAGAAGCGAGAAATTAAATAAATTTTGCCTTAACATGCTCAGATAAATTAATGGTCCTTTGTGGAACCCATATATGAGAGCTGAGCTTTATTATTTAAACTGTAATAATTTGTAAAATATAAATTGACCTGTAAATCCATCTTCAGACAGTAAATCTTTAGAGCTAATTAGAATTCTGTATTCACAGAAGTGCAGCTGAGAGTGCAGCATAATTAAGACTTTGAACTCTATTCTCATTCTCATTTTGTATCCATTTGTGGTTTTACCCTTAATTTGCTCTATTTACTTTAATAGTATTAATCTTAATGGCATATTTTCTTCGGCGACCCAATTTTTCCTTGATGAAGATCATTAAACTTTAATATATCGTATTTTCATATTTCTCTTTTATCTTGAGTGCCCCCCACCTCCCCTTCTCTATTACAGCAAATGACAATACAGATTTGTTCCTCCTGCAGCGTATCGAGTATCTCCAACTACCTGCTGTAAAGTGAATGGAGCAAATGTGTGGCTGACTGTTAAAGAAACAAGAACCATGTGCAGTTAATGCCTCTCAAAATAATATTTCTCAAGGAGTGAAATAGCCTTCGGAGTTTTATCACACACCCCACCCTGCACACAGTGTGTGAGGACACGCAGCAGAGACTGAGAGAATAATGAACATGAGCCTTGTAGTTCAATGAGTGCGGATGATGAATGACCACGGGGAGGGAGTACAGCACCAGAACACAGGCACAGCCATTTGTTACTC
Organism: Arrhamphus sclerolepis; assembly: GCA_037176975.1. Lineage (NCBI taxonomy): Eukaryota > Metazoa > Chordata > Actinopteri > Beloniformes > Hemiramphidae > Arrhamphus > Arrhamphus sclerolepis. The sequence goes on along the minus strand of JBAMYA010049724.1, from coordinate 22,526 downwards.
TGCTGTCACAAATGTATTTTTAATGAATCTGCACCCCTGACTCCTCAGTAGAGCAGGACTGTTCTTTGAAGCCAGTGTGACCCCAATATTTCCTGAAGTGGTGACTCAAGACAAAACCACTTTAGCTCAGACAGTGGGATGTAAATTACTTCCTCTTTCCGTTTTACTAAGGCCAACAGTCGACCTTCATAGCTACTATGCATGCCCGGTACTGGTCTCTCAAATATTTAAATTATCCTGGCAGACTACAAAAGTTCTTGATAAATTTTAACTTGGGCACTAAGCTACTCAAATTCTTTAAAAATTGTCATTTTTTTGCTGATATATGACAGCTCCTCTGCCTTTTCAGTGAAAACTGGATATTTTCATGTGACACCTCATGTCAGTGTCAGAATGGGATCTGTTGAAAAGACCACAATTATAAATGAAAATGCAGTTTTTATAGGAAAGAAAGAGGAGGGAAGAGAGGAAATGACTTTTGCTGCTACATTCCAGCAGGGAAAACTCCTTAAAGAATGGTACTGACACTTATGTGCGAGGAAATCCAGACCAAGACCTTGAGGAATATAATTCACACAGCAGTACATCACAGCTTGGTCGGCAGGGAAATAGAGGATGAATATAATGTCTACGAACTAGCAGGAATTTAAGGAAATATAAGTAACATTCATACATACAGTATTTCCAATAAGGTGGGGAGAAAAAAATGCTTTACAGGAACAACACATGATAAATGCTAATTCAAAAATGTAGAAACAGTGTGTCTAAAACTAAGTACCACCAATGTTTCGGGAGCTTACAGAACCAGTAAAAGTAATAATCTCATCTTTTTCAGTCTCATGCTATTAGTCTGTTACATAATGATGGAGGAATTGGGGCCCTCTCTTCTTTACAGTGTTGTTCTTGTACATTGAGGTCTGCCAGCATCCGTTTACAGACAGCTCTCTGAACAGTAAAGCAATCGGGTTTAGGTCTGGGCTTCAACCAGCCATGACAACACTTATAATCGTTTGTATTTTCAGTAATTCTTCATTAATTCTTTTTTATAGATTTGAAGGTGCTTGAGATCTTTGTTATGTTGCATGATCGAGTTTTGGCCACCCTTTAGCTGTTGGACAGATGGACTCAGATCTGACTCGAGAATGTTTATTCAGAGCAACTGATGGCCGACTTCTAGGTAAAGCAAGCCCAAATCATCGCCTCTCCACCACCTTGCTTGACAGCTTTTAGGAGGTTTTTGTGCAGGCATGTTGTTGTTGTTGATTTTTTTTATTTTATTTTTTGCTAAACATGGAGACTCTCCAAAATTCATCATGGACCTTGTATTTCTTTTATGGTTTCTGACCACGGTCTGTCCTTGAAATGACCTTGCAGGGACACTGTTCTTAGGAACATTGTTGAGTAACAACAATGGCTTCTTTCACTTCATTTCTATTTATTTTATTTTTCTCAATGGCATTGTCTCATAAATGCTGAAAGCTATCACCTCAGTTTTCATTGAAGTGGTCACACCTGCTTTAACTAGCAACACCTTGCTTCTAATTACACCATAAATTCAGAAGGACACATTGGGGATTGATTTAGATTTAAAACTTGAAGACTCCCTACTCATAGTAGGAACCAGAATAAGATTACATCCAAATATGTAAAACCTTATAACTGAAAGATTGTTTGCTTTCTTTCCACAGTGCTTTACCTACAATCAGTTTTCTGCTTTTACATGTAGAAACTGCAGGGAAAAAAAAGAAAAAATAACAGTTGCCACACTGCCTTATTTTGTAGGACACCAATGCATGAAATGACACACACACACACAAGGTATCACTTGACCTGCACTGACAATGAGACTGACACACACATCATTACATTTGCTGTGTTCCATATGTGCTGTCACACTGGATCCACATATCTTCTGGGAAAGTGGATCTGGGCCGTCAACCATTATCATCCATCAGACCTCGCCACAAAAAAAAAAGGAAAAAAATGTCTTTCAGATGTGACAGATGTTGCAAAAAGCCACACATAGTGAAAAATAAAAAATAAAAGCAGCGACAGTTCAACCTCTTAGCTTTGTTATCATCTCAGCACAAAGGACAGCGATCCACAGAGGTCAAGTAGTATCGATTCTGCTCTCTAGCTAAGTCTGGCTCTTAAATAACACCAAAACATTTCCCTATGATGCCGTTATCCCTGCCCTCTTTGAACAAGGAGGCTGTCAACACCATCCTCTGACAGCTGTGAGTCTGTGGCCTTCATGTACATCCAGTTAGTGTCGATCCAGAGGCTCACCTTGGAGCTGTTGACAGCTTCCTGCTGCTGAGAAAATGTCATGTGCTGTACTGAATGTGTCCAGCCGAGGAAGTCACATACCACCCTGGGCTTGTTATGGCTGAATTAAGGCACATTGTTCCACTGGAGCAGGGAGGGGGGAGGGTTAGAAATGAAATGACAAGGTGTTTATGAAGGAATCTCATTGTTGCTGGATGTCTCCACAGGGCCCTTCTGCCTGCAGGGACGATTAGTCTTGACAGAACTCTCCCCAGACTCCAGCATCAGGAGATGGCTGCTCTTGTCTCTGACTTGCTCTGTGACGCAACTGTGGTTGCCACTGTCAATGACAATAAATGAGGAGCTTCACTCAAAAGAAAAAAACAAAACAAACATTGCAAGTAAATACTCTGATGCCTACAAACTACTAATTATATGCAGTTATTGTGTTTAATGTTTGGTTTGTTTATCTTATTTGCTTATCATACACATAAAACACCACTCGGATGTAAGATGATTTTTTTTTTTTTTTAAGTGAAGTGTTTCACAGTAAATTGAAATACTCAAAAATGACTCAAATATATGAGTCACAAAAAATAGAACTCTAAAACTCCCTTTTTTAAAATTCAAAGTCAAGTAATTCTTTGAGATGGAATTTTTTTTTTCCTTTTATACTCAGTGGTTAATGTAAAAAATATTTTTCCACAGCTGATAAATTGCCTTCATATACATGTATGTATATATATATGTCTGTGTGTGTGTGTGTGTGTATGTATATATATATGTCTGTGTGTGTGTGTGTGTATGTAGACAACAGCAAATATCAACACCTTTCTTGATTCTCCTTTGCCACTGTGCTGTCTTCATAGATTTTCAACATTGTTTCTGTTCGGTCATCGAGGAGCTCTTTAGATTCCTGAAACCTGAAGAAGAAAAGAAAATGAGTCTATTAGTTTCCTGACGAGCATACCAAACACAAGATGTTCTTTTTTGTTGTTGTTTGTTTACTTAAGCTCTTAAACTGCTCAACACTGACAGACAGCATCCAAACATCAATAATGACTGTATGACAGGTATTAAAGAAAAATACTTGGATGAACCTTCTTTTAATGTGTGATGGGAAGTTCATAAGTTGATACATATGAGAGAATGTTATAAAATATGATTAAAGCTCAAAGGCTTTTGGGTTTCTGCTTCATTGAGTATGGGGTGCAGCATAAAAGATGGAGCAAGGTAGGCTGGAACACTGGGCAAAAGAAGAGAAGGTGGTTAAATGTGTTTGATGTACTGACTGTTCAGAGGTTTGTGTTAAATTTTACCCCAATAAATTGCGGTTCAACTGGTGTAAAAATGTTGGTATTGATCTTTCAATCCCGACATAAAAGTCTGATGCTGTTGTATAAGTCGTTACATTGAAAATAATGAAAGCCAACAAAACTCATAGCGGACGCATGTGTTTTATACTTCTGTGTTTTCAATCACTCTAACACAACAGCTACTCAGGCTGACGACTCCATAATGTTAATCTTGTTGGTCTGGAACCCAGATGCTGCTTCTTGCTGGTGTGTTTGGAGTTGATGACTTGTTGAAACACTGCTATTACTTGAAACACACCTGCCTTGTGAGAGATACTCTGAAATACACCAGTACTGCTGCAGACGGACTGGATGGTGATTTGAAAGCTTGGGGACACCATACCTTGGCTCAAGTCTCTCTTTGACCTTAGCGATGGACAAGATGTAGGGGCGGATCTGTCTGGCAATAGTGGTGAGATAAGAGTTCTCCTGCTTCAGCTGCATCAGGTCATGAAGCTGGGCTAGAGTAATCCAGCAAAGAAAGTTGGGTTAAACAAAACATTAGCCAGAGAAGTGAATCTGTTGACACTGCTGAGGACAAACCTTCATAGATCTCCTGTTCATTAGTGACCCTCTGAAAGGTTTCATCCCAGATCTGTATAGAAAATGTGCAAAATGAGCCAAATGAAATGAAGCAGAGGTTCAGTCAGTTAGGGACTGTTTACCTTTCCTGTTCCTCTTTTTTTTCATCCAGTCCTAACTGGCTTTACAGTGAAACATCAGTACAGTGCAAACTTAATAACATTTTTCTCTGAAGTGCCTTCCAGAGGTAGGTTCAGACTGAAACATCAGGTATCACTGACCCACCTCTTCAAACATCACCCTCATGGTTTCCACAGTGGAGTACTGGGCAGCTATCTGGCTGTCAATGTGAAGTGAACTGTTCAAGATCTCTCCCATCTTCTCCGTGTTGATGATGGAGTGGTGTTTGGTCAGGTCTCTATGCAGCTCCTGGACCTGGTCCTTCAGATTCTGAATCTCTGTCTGGAGAGTCTATAAACAAAGGGTGTGTAAATGCCACGTGAAACGTGTATGAAGTGTATCTGAGCATAAAAACATTTTCTCCCAACAGTAATAAAGTGAGCTCCTGCAGGAATCTGTAGAACTTTATTTTCAGTGCTTTAATGTGAGGGTTCTTCATTCAATGTGCTGGATCACCAGGAGAATAGAAGCTCTTTAAAGCAATGTGCTTGAAAATTCAGATGATTTATAACAGGGAAATAAAACTTTTGACACGGTTTATTCCAGGAAATGGCTTACTTTTTTTTTTTTTTTTCACTGACTCAACCATAACAAAATATCTCAACGTGTGAGCCATGTGTAAGACAGTGTAGTTCATAACGGACAGGTGTCATTAAGATTTTACTGGTAAAATGACAAACAAAGTAAATCCTAATAATTTCAAGCTAAAATATAATTAATTCATGGCCTTTTCTTTGATGGTATTTTTGCATTTCAGCATTAATTTTCAGTAGGTGATACGCTTTTTTTTAAAAGGATTTTGTGGCTCTAGTGGCCTTTATTTACAGTAAGAAAAGAGGAAAGTAGGGCAGAGAGAGAATGGGGAGGACATGCAGCAAAGGGTTGCAGGCCAGGAATCAAATCTGCGTCAGCTGCGGGTAGACTGCCTCGGTGCATGGGCCACCTGCTTAAACCTCTGCACCACCCAGCGGCCCAATTACACACTTCTGCTTGTCCACAGATTTAAGTCGGAGGACATGCAGAACTCTAGACATTATCAGTTTACACTCTAGGGAAATGTAACAACACTTTTGGACATTTAGCTCTCTACCAATCCGAGCAACACACAAGGTGGTGCATTCAAAGCGATGCAAACTATGTCAGTGGGGGAGTGTTGTGAAGAGATAATGTATAATGCAGTATAATGCAAATGGAATTCAACGATTGTTGCCGTTTTTACAAGGAGAACTGGAGAATAACCGTGCACTCAAACACCAACCAATATCTTTGAAAACTGTAATCATTCCTACACAATCATGTTCAGATTACTTTTTGAATGGCTTCCTTTATCAATACAGCAAGTTTACCAGGTGTTTCTCACCATTTATAAATGAAATGGTCCCCATACACCACAATCCTAAGAGACCGTCACAGAAGTCCAAGTCTAATGACCACTCTACACCGTCCAGACTACAACGTCACAGTGGCTCTTTTAATAGTGGGTTTTGGTGATGGTGACAATCCAAGCTCAAAACCTTTTGTAGATCATGTTCCTGTATATGGTTTTTGAGGATTTGCAAACCCTTTAAAGTTTCTCTGTGACCTCAAACTATTTAACAAATAATATAATAGTAATGCCTTTAGTTATTTGTTCGATGAGGAAAGGGCTCCAGTATTGATATCTGTAAATGTTACATTACATTACATATTACATATCATACAGTACCACTAACACGCAGTTTGACAGATGTGATGTTCATGCCTCCTGAGATTTTCTTTCTTCAAACTTGCTCTTCGTGATAATGAAATAAGCTTAGCAATTCATCACTGATAACTCGTTTAATGAAGCGTATATACTTTGGTATTGGGTGTCTCATTCTGTATATTGATTGTCGGGATTCAGTCTGCATTTGGGTATTGTCACATCTTTTGTTTTTGTCTTAGTTGCATCACTGTTGTGGTATATCATCATGATGTAAGGCTTCTTGTGAACCAGGAGAAAGTATCCAAGGGTTCCTGTTGCAATATTGATTCTAATCTTGCAAGTTCGCATTGTTTTTGCAACTCACAAACATGTTACATTGTATCATTTGCCTCAATAAATAGTAAATAAATGTAAAAAGCTTATAATTTTTGTACATCTGTTTACCAGGGTTCTCTTTTTCCGATTTTTGGGACATTGGCTCACATCTGTCACTCACCCTGTAGGTGTTCTCATAGTTGCGGCAGTGCTCGGTGAAGGGCGTTTCCCTGCCTTCAGCCAGGAGGACCTTAGTGGAGATGTTGCGGTGAGACGTAGGCCTTCGCCCAAACGCTGAGCCCATCGGCATTTCACCAAGAGACGGGGAACGGCAAGTTACCGAAAGAGGGGACTGCAGCCTGAAGGAAGCAGATGATAACCATGACTGCCTCTTTTCTCTTATTTCCACTTGCACCACTAACGTTGACTCAGCTCTTGCATTAATGCTTTGTGGTGCTTTAGTTCCTTGTGTTCAACAAATGACGCGACAGGATTTTTGGTACTGTGTGGCTACAGTTTTGCCAAGACCATAAAAGTTGCATTTGCTAAAATAACACAAAAATGTTCAGTTCTATGCCTTTTTACATGTGTGTATAATTATGATGACACTGGTAGATTCATGTAATAATGTGGAAATTCATGTTTATACTGCCAAAAAGCATGTTTTGGAATTTCTTCAGAATATTTGATCAATGCAAATAGGATGTGAAATACATATTGAAATACGATTATTGAATAAAACATAAAATACCTGTTAACCATGAGCAACACATTACCTTCACTTCACCTGTGTACGACCAATGTGGCCTGTACAGAAACTCCAATACAAAAAAAAAAAAAACAGAAGAAAGAACAGAAAAAGTGCCCCGAACAAATAGTGGCAAAATGCATCTACGAAATCATTTTCCTGTTTATTTTTAAGGAATACAGTAAGAACTGAATGATGTTTGTCTGGACATTATGTTAGCTACAAACCTACGTAAACAAACATAAACATATATGGAGTAGGCAACATTGAAGCAAATAAAATAAAAATGACTGCAGTTGTATTCATACATAGATGTTCATATATAGATAAATGAATAATAGAATTTCTATGAATCCTCATCACTCAGAATCACTTATGACCATCTTTTGCTCAAAGACTGTAATGTATGCAAGATTAAAATACAGTCACACAACATGCATTGGTTATGGATGTTGTCCTGGTTTTGTGCTTTTCTAGAAGTGAACTAAAAAAAAAAAAAAAAAAAAAGAAGTAAGTGTAGCTGTCTTGCTTTCATGCCAATGTTGCACTCTAAACATCTAGGGTGTATCCGAACATAGCCAGTTGAAGGATATCATACCACTAAAGCAGAATTTTTGACATTAAAGAACATATCTGCATCACTTCAATTATTCTCTGTTCTGTAAATCATTGCCCAAATTCGGCCTGCAAGCTGCCAGTATAACATCCTTTATTAGTGCTCGTGGCAAAGATGCTTCTTGACATCCTCTGAGAATGCATTAGAAACTAAAGCGAACACACTAATGCTGAATAACAGGTTGCAGGATTGTATCCTGAATACTAGACGCTAAAGAGAACCCTTTTGCTTCACTTTGAACTGCAGTTAGAAGTCAAATTCAGCTCACAAAGTAAAGTTAGACAAATATCCACTATCGTTTGTAACTACAGCATGATATCCAGCTGAATACGATAAAAGCCTTTTGTAATTCCATTCTAAGTCCAAGCACATTTAACCTCTCATAAAAATCAACACTGCATTCCCCAAAAAGAATAGAAATGGACTTACATTTACCTGGGATCTGGCAGGCTTGTTCTCCTCCTGCCTTCCTGTCCAGAGTTGATGCAACAACAGGCCTGTCTAAATCATATAGCCTTCTCCCTCTGTCTTACAGACGTCATTCTCTGCACACCCAGTCTCTGTCCTAACAGCACTGATGCCAAATAAAGACTATGCCGGTGCTAAAGCAGGGGCATCAGCGGCCCAGAACAAAGCTGCCCAACCATTCCCATGGGCCAACTTACAGCTGAATCCTAGAGAGTTCTGTGGAATTACGATAAAAATAGTGCCAGGCAGCCGGAAACCGATCCCTGCCCACTTTGCTTCTTGCACTGGTAGGGCGTTGAACGTGTTGGAAAGAAGAGTTGTCAGTATGTTGGCATTAGTGAGAGGGCTTAAGGACCTGTGAATAGTTTGGAGACAGGGATGTGGAAAAAGATTGGTTAAGGGAGTTTGTGCATGTGAAGTGTAGAAAAAAAAGGAGGGGGGACACAAAGTGATAACATTGGTTGTATTTACTTTAAAATGTATCTTCTGACTCATTTAGCTTAACATGTAGTGATAGGGTTCTCTGATAAAGTGAGAATAACCTCTATCCAGGAACTATGACCGCATACAACCACTCATCCGTTCATCACCTGAACGTTATCTGGCCACAGCAGCACCAGAGCTTTCTAAATCGGGACGGCCTGCCTCCCTTCCAGGCCCCCTGCAACAAGGTGAATTGCGTAAACATATCAGAGCACAGAGCTTACAGACAGAATAACTGACATAGTGGGATTCAGCTCGGCGCCTCCTTTCCTCTCCATCTGTACTCACAAACCATTTGGGGATTTTGAGTTTGGAAGCGTTGGTGAGTTTTGTGCTCAGACTTTTCTGGAAGAATCCCAAAGATGCAACTGACTCATCCACTGTCAAACAGAAACTGAGTCGAGGAAACCTTTCGATCACAGACATTTGGCAGCAGGGGCAGAGGTGTGACGGTAAAAGGATCTTACCTTGTTACAACACTTGCTGAACCGGTGACAGAAGGAGGACCACGCGGTCCTATCTGCAGGAGCGGCTCTAAGCAGCGAGCAAATTCACTTCTGTACTCTGTGTTGATCTAATAGAGGACAGGACATAAAGCACTGACTCATAATCCAACAGTACAAAGGACAAGAACGCTCAAGGATTACGAAAAATATTGAAAGTTGCTTTTTAAATGAAATTTAAAAAAACTATCACCTACAGTAAGTAGACACTTTACCCACATTTTTAAAGAAAAATGTGAGATTTTCAAGATAATTATTTTGTTCCTAGTTATTGCAGATGACATTTTCCACTTGAAAACATCAAAATCTTTGTTTTTGCTGACAATAGTACAATTTTTCTGAGGTTAAGTTGTTATCATGCTGCCTCTTTGAGTCCAAAATTCTGCAGATCATCTTTAGCAAGTTTGTCTTTGATGTTCTGCAGATAATGTTAAACTAAACTTATGCAGCATGCTCAAAACTCCAATTAAACTGTCTTTTACATTAGTTCTTATCTTATTGCTTCATTATTATTTGAAGTCCTACCTAAGATGCTTTATTCCTACAAAAATGTTTATGAATATAAGGTTTGATAACATAATAATGGAGTTCAAACTAGAATGATTTTCATTTGGGATAGATTATTTTTAACCAACTTGTTTGGGGGCTTTTGGTGAAATAGGAATTGTCGTTTTATTTGAGAAGGCAACACAAAGGAAAAATAAAATAAAATAAAAGGGGTTTTCATTGATAATGACAGAGTTGTACACTGCAGTAGATTACATTGTATATGCGACCTTTTCCAGCTCTGCACGAGTGTACTCACTTTGCTGCTCTGCACTGGTCGCAGTCGATGAGGGAGTTTTACAATCCTCTTCAGCCTCTCCATGAGTTGCTGTGTAAGCAAGAAGATCCGGGTGTGATTCAATGACACGTTCCACCTCACTGACACATTATGGACAGTCTCCATTTGAAAATAACAACTCTGTCTACCAAACACTCACTTTTCTCAAACCAAGAAACTCCCTCAGAAAACACTGAACTCTTTGTCTACTCAACGTTGTTCAGAGATGAATTAAAGTATATATCAGATTATTGTAAATTTTCTTCTTCTATGTCTACTAAGTGAGTTTGTGAAGACTTTTCTGTTAATTCTCCTCATACAGCTTAATCTGCCATGCCGTGCTCATGTAAATACTGACAAAAGCAACAGTAGTAAACAGCTTTTATGTTACTGTACTCACATAGCCCATATCCAAGAACTCGTATTTGTTGGCTGAGCTGAGGAAAGCTGAACAGGTGACAAGGTGGACCTGAAAACATCAGAGGTTAAAGGTCAGCCAGTTCAAATCCAATGGAACCATGAAGAATGAAGCTCATACAAAACTGCCCAAGAGAGATTATTTTTAAAAGTCCATCCCCATAAAGCATCATGTTCAAATAAACATTAAAAAAATAAAAATAAAAACACTCCCTTGCAAATATTGGCATATACAGTGAGATCAGGTTTCTGGGATGATCTTTTTTTTTTGTTTGGTTGTTATGTTTTGCTAATATGAGCATGTGCAATTCTGAAAAAAATCTGGCGTTTTTTAACTAGAAGCATTTGAAATGGACACATAAAGGAGTGTGTTGCAGAAAGATGTTGGGCACAGCAAATTTTTTTTTTTTTTTCCTGTAGGCAGAATTTACCTGCATGTCATTGAGAGCAGCTGAAATATTAAGTAAATGCAATACCTGAGGCATGATTTTTAGAGGCCATTTTTACAGTGTGTTCACAAAAACATGCTCCTGAAGGTTATGCAGCGTTGCAGGATTCTTTAACACAAAAGATAGCCTCTGTGCTTCAGGGATCGTAACAATAGAAAGATCTGTACCACAGTGCCACATGCCTCACACATTTATAGATATCCTATAAAAATAGACATTATGAGGTCTCCCCTCCACAACAAAAAAGAAAAGAAAAAACACAAAACAAAAAGAACTCTGCTCTAATTGGTCCCCCTGTATCAACTATATAAACATTTGTAAAATTCCAAGGTGAATCACATTTTTTCAGCTGTTTTCCAGGAGTTTTACATTTTTAACAATGCCTACAATATTACTGTACTACTTCTTTGTCAGTGTAACACATGATGAAAATTATCTAGTTTTAGTGGGGGTTAGTATTAGGCAACTGCATAAGAACATATGAACAATAGTAAGTACGGCCACCATTCAATAGATTATAGGCAGGGCTACCTTAAGCAGTAATAACTCAAAGTAGCTGTTTCCTGTCTGTCTTTCACATCTTTGTGGTCCAATTTTAGAAGATTATAATTGATGTTAAAATCCACTGTAATTAAGACTTGTGTATCATAAATCATTTATGTTGGAAAAAAGAAAAGAAAAAACTGAAAGTGAAGCAATGTTTTCATTAATATTTATTATTTTATGACGAAATCAGCTTTAATTTCAACAATCAATAAATCACTTTTATCTTGTAAAATGCAGATGAGCCGCTGAGACAAAGTTCTTGTAATGGGGGTGGTGCCCGTGTTACCAAAAAGCACCTGCGTCACAAAATTAAAATACCACAGATGAGCGTTTTGCAGTGTCTGCATGTGGTTTGTGTCTTTGTGTCCTCTGATTGGCCTCACACCTTATACCTAAAATAATGAAAAAGATTTATGTTATTTATGTTTATTACACGCCTATACAAAAATAAATAAATCGCACACCGCATCAGTACAACAGAAATCTTACCTGAGAACCTTTAGGCTGAGGTCGTGTGAACCGTGCAGGTTGGACAGCTGGAGCCTCTGCTATTCTCCTCACTGTGGCCAGAGAAGATGGATTCTGGGCGAATGGTACCACCAGTGCCTTGCCCCAGCTCCTCCAGGAGAACTTGTATTCTTTGAAACTTCCTTTTGTCCCAGTCTGAGTTGACTGTTATCCAGATTGTATTATAGGCTGAGACATCCTGCATGTTGTAAAAGATCACGAGAGGCAACCGTAGTGGTCTGATTTTGACAGCTGTCCCAGGCCAGCAGCTTGTCTCAGTTATCTTCTCCTCTTCTACGGGAACTGTAGTGATTGTAGGCTTACGGACCCTCCCGGCTTATTGCTCCATCCTGTGTTGAGTGAGTGCATGTCTGTGTGCAGTTGTGTTTGTGTGTGCAGGCGGGTTTCTGTTTGTCTGTGTGTGTACGGCTCAAACAAATCCAAAAATGACATGAAGAATACAAATGTGTGAGGCAGAATCATGTGTGCTTATTTTTTTGTACGTTTGTCATAGAAAATAAGTTAAGGCCATTGAGTTTCAGGTAGAAAAAAATTCAACATGTACCATTTTTCTTCATGTAAAATTCTGAAGTGGGTCAATTTGACCCAAACACCCTACATGGGTTGCAGGCTCAGTGAGATGTAGAGTTTTGAGGTTTTATTTCTCTGAGTATGACGTGACGTGACATAATTTGCAGGGATTTCCACTCCTGATAGGATTGGCAACTGTCTCAAACACTTTCCACTCATGAATAATATTTTTTTGTTGTACGACATTGAAATTCAAATTGTTTGGCAACTATTTAATAACCTTTTCCATAATTGATGGGCAGCAGTATATTGCTCCTCTAAGACCAGTGCTTATGTATTTTTCTCTTGACATTGTGTTAAAGCACAGTTGAATGCTCCAAATGAGTAAACTCCCAAAACATTTATTTATTTATTTTAGTCTGCACACTTACTGATGATCAGTCCATCAGTGGATTGCGATTAGGAGAACCTGCTGCAGCTAACCCTCTGAAATCCTACAGAAGCAGTAAGAGGGTACTTGGTATTTCTCATGAGGCATTTTTTCTTTTGAGCTTCACTTTTGTTAAATAAATAAAGGCAAGAAGAAAAACAAACTATCTTTGCGTTGTTCATCTGGGGTTGGATTTTTTTCCTAAAACTAGGAGCCACTGTAATAAAATATTATATTATGCTTTTACACACAAGAAAAAAAAATGCTGATATGACTGTAGTATAATCTACGACAAACTGGTCTGAGCAATTGTTCTTAACTCCAAACATATCAACACAATGTCACAAAACTGTATATATAGTCATTAAATTTATGTGTCTATTTTTATGTCTATTTTTGTATATTTAAATGCTACTTTTTGATAATTTGTCTGTGCTGCTGCTGTAAGTAGCTACATTTCCCACAATTTCTCCTTTAATCTTATCTTACACAGCTCTTAAATGTGATTTACATACTGATTCATCAGTATTTGTACGTGTAATTCATATTTATTTTGATGTATTTCAACTTTATCTTCAACTGAAGGAAACTAGTGTAGTTTTTGATTAGAAGCATGAGCACCATTTAATATCTGCTGTTTACCTGGAGGGTTGGCAGGAGCGCAGTAAGGTGCGACAGTTGCTCCTTTAATGCTTTCTCCTTCTCCTCGTGTTGACTGCAAAACACATAGACACATAAACATGTAAGAAAGCACCTTCAGATTCTTGACTGCCACCATACACAGAGGATTCAGCTCCAGAGGTGAAACCACAAACAACATACTTAGTGTTTCCACCAGCTAATCTATCTCTCTTCTTGTGTAACAAACACACAGACACAGGGACAGACACACAAACCATGGCATAAATAGCCTTAACATCCTTCTGGGAACCCAACCAATGGATGGCTTCCAGGCAATGAAGAGAGTGAGGCAGACAGAGACGGAGGACACCAGCCACATTAAAGTCTCATGAAGACCACATGCAACTGGATTCACTCTCTCTCTCACACACACACACACACGCTAAATTCTCTCACTCAGTCAGGAACAGCTGCACATAAAGCACGGAAAAAAAACAGAGGAAACGTGCTTGGAAAAGTTTGTAATTACAGTAACATTATTTCCTTTGGAGCTTTTAACTCCAAATGGGATTTTATAAATCACTTAAATATCGCATAAAACGTTCTTTATCCAAGAATGGAGAAACCAGAAGGAGCCACGCTTTTTATTACTTGGCTTAAACTGCATTAAATGAAAGTTTATTGATTACTGTAAAGATCTATTTTTAATTGCTTCAGTGGCTTGTTTCTTAATGGATGACTGTGTGAGCCATTTCTTTTGTTTTTTCCACTGCACGAGTAAGTCACTACAACATACGTAAGATTGTAAGATCAGGATGGTAAGGACTTAATGTCCACAGAAAGCTTTTTCTTTTTTTCCAAGCAGCAGTTGTTCTTGTTCATATTTTAGACTTCATTAAACCCATTTAATTCTTGTATAAAGCAGCACTTTTCAATTGGCTTCGTTTTCCTTTACAGGATCCTTGCACGAGTCGCAATCATTGGTCTGAAAAGTGTAATCCTACTGAAGTGGTTTAAATTCAGCACCACGCTTAGTTGAAATGAAAATCACCCAAGGAAATGTGTTTGGTGTGGAAAGAGATTATTTGAGAGCAAACAGGGTGCTATTCATCACCCCTGAGTACAGTACAATACAGCACAATAAAAAAATAATAAAAAAAAGAGATCAAGTCAACCGGTGGCAGCAGGATAATAACATTGTGATACAAACTTTGTGGCAGTTTTTTTCCCCTTTTTTTAATACAGGTTATGTTATTTTACCTCTGAGCTGCTTTCAGCAGAATCTTCTTCCTCTCTGCTAGTTTCTCCTGTCAGATAAGAAGAGAGAGGGAGAGAGAGAAAAAAAAAAAGCTTCATTATTCCCACACTGCTGTGAAAATGGCCTTGAGCACTGTAATACCTAATGAATCTTCAAGACTGAAGGGAGAAAAAAAAGTGGTGCCTATTTCACAGTGTGGCGTCTGCTCTCGTTCATTATGCACAGAAATGACTCGTTCTCATAGTTAGATTAACAGAGACATCCAGTGGCCAAGCAGTGCTAATGGTGGCAGATGGGGCTTTTATCAGCCACAGCAACAGTGTACATAACTACGCTGACCTAGCCAAGACATAAGAAGTATGTTTGGTGCCAGGTTATAAAAAAAAAAGAAAAAGAAATGCTGATTTCCACCTGCAGTTCTTGGACAGGTTGATGTTGTACAGTTAAGTGAATAAAAAGGGTTTTTTTTGAAAGTGAGTAGACAAACCATTAGACACAGAAACTGCTATGCATATAAAACATTACTGTCCCACCATCATTATTCTAAAATCCTAAAACAACAACAACAACAACAACAACAACAACAGATGAGTGAAATTTGCTGTTCAATTACTACACATCTCTGTAAACAATCTCACCTCTATCTAAAAAGTCTTGTGTCATAACATCCCCAGTTAGACTAGGGGACATCAGAGCCAACTTCAAATGGCGTGAAAATGTATTGAGCATGAGGAAATATGTGCCTGTATGTACATATAATCTACATATATCTATCAGCTTGCTGGTATACAGGTGTGTTGAAAACTTTTAAACATTCTGGTTTAAATGCTGTCCATTCAGTAAATTTGCTTTTTTTTTTTTTTCTTTTTTTTTTCATTTCACAGCATTGGTAAGGGAGTAAAAGAAAATTTAAAATGCAGTTTGATGTATATGTATATATATATATATATATATATATAACCTTCAAACTGTTGTACAGACTACAGATTGCACCTTCTTCTTCCTCCACATTCAGACCCACTTCCCCTATCATTGCTCTCAGCAGATGGATCGCTTCTCCAGTTGAATTCTGCAACTCCTTCACCACCTACAGCAGAGAGGTTCATTGTTAGTAAAAGTACACTTCTAAAGTAAGTCGAGACTCCTTTAAGTGTTCACGTATTCCCATTAAAGCTTGTTGACATTCCACTAAATTGGGAATACAGTGCTTATTTTGGCCAGAACATCCATAGCAGGCAATCTAAATCTTTTGCCCCGTTTAGTAAATCTCTTGATAAAAAAAGCCAACCATTCTTTCATACGTTACAGTCAGATGAGCACAGGATAATGGAGATATGCATGTCTTTTGGACTCTAAGGAGAAAGCTGGAGTCGTCAGATAAAACCCACACAAGCACTGAGAGAACATGCAAATTCCACACAGAAAAGGCCCCTGCCGAGATTCATATTGGAAACCTTTTTTTTTTTTTTTCGTGAAGCGGTAAAAGCTAACCACCACACTGTCATGCTGTCCAAGAGAACAGGGTGAAAAGTAAAATCTGAGCTGGAATTCACGATTCATTGTGGTGAGCTAAACATATTTGGGGTCCACCGGCTCTGCACGATGTCACTGCCATAAAGATATCAACGTCTCTGAATATATTTTTTGAGGGGGAAAAAAAAAAAAAAAAATCTATTAAATCCAGAAAACATTTTATCTAAAAAGAAATACATAAAAATAAATAAAAAATATTTACCCATTTTTGTTTATTTCATTTTATGTTATTTTAGTTGGATTGCCTGTTTGCTTTAGATTTTCAGTATTTATGTGACATATGGCCTATTTTGAAGATATTTTTTGTCATGGAGGTGAACAGATAGCGACAGTCTCCCACCAGCACAGCCTGGTCCAACATCTCACAGCCCTGCGCGTAAGCTGTTTCAATATCAATGCAGTGAGTCCGACTCTCTCTGCGGGAAAAACAAACAGATAGAAAGCCAATTTATCATGAAGAATGAAAAAAAAGCATCTGACAATCACATGCCATGCATTGTTGGCTAACTCACACTTGCATGTCCCTGAAACATTTGATGCAAAGCATAGACTTATTCTCTGTTGAGAAAAGGATGTAGGGCTCCTCATGAAGAGCTGTGGAGATACAAGGGAAGGGTCAGAGTTAAAGGACTCCATTATTCGCTTTAGAAAGATGGTGACATGCACAGGCATGCAGATAAAACTGTGGGCTTTCTCTTCTCATGCTGGCAGGAATTTTACTGCAAAATGTTCACACCTTTCAGACTGCTTTCAAAAATTACCAATAACCGAGGAAGTTGAAAGCAAGCACAGGAGGGAAAACAGTTTACATGAACAGCATGCCTGTTAGCTTTCAATTCCTCTGGAGTAAATTGCAGGAGGCACTCACAGCATTTTCTGTGTTTGGCTTTGGCGCGTTTGGCCAGCGATACAATCTCATGGTGGGAAAACATTCTGGCCTTGTGTGTCAGCTCTCTGCAGGTGGCGCAGAGCGGCTGACTGCACGTGTTACAGTAGAACATCACCACCGTGTCCTACAAAACACACACATACACACAAATACATAAAGACAAGTCAAGAATGTTATGGCATTTCTGTTTCACAGTTTAAATATGCAGAGGACCCCATGTTCTTCAAAATAACAAAAATATTTCTTAAATTCAGCACCAACAGATAATATTGTTTTCTGCATTAATTTACGTCAAATTTTCCATCATTGGATTGGAGAAGTGAGATAACAAAATGAATCCCAGAGACATCAATCAAGAAAGCATAATTAAGATGGATTTAAACTGAAACAAAGAGTGACAAAGTTATGTCATCAAGAAATTCTTGCTTTATATAAAATTATCAAATGAAATTGTCACCTCTTCTACATGAGCCAGACAAAACAAGGAAAAAAAAACATTTTCCAATAAATCTAAGTAAAGAAAAAATAATAATGTAATCCAAACTAACAGATATCATGAATAAATCTCTGTTTAATTCTTTATTTATCTTTCATGCCACCACATAAAGAAGACAGACAGGAATTGTCTTCCAGCTTGAATTATTTTTCTTTTACTTTGTGGGTTTACTTTTCCCTAATAATTTTTGCACTAATGCAAATCTGTCATTTTATACCTTTTTGTTGCTTTCCTGGTCACAGTTTGCACACTGCACTGCTTCCTCAGCCTCCGCATTGTTGTCAGCAAGGAACTTCAGAAGACGGTCCTCTGGTGGAAGAGCGCTATTTCCTTTCACTATCGATTGATATCTGCGGTCAAGGCGGATATCAAAACATCTCGAGTGGCTTGCTAAAACAAACTAGAAATTTATCATCAAGTTCTTTTTCCAAGCAAGCAAGC
The DNA here is from genome assembly GCA_037176975.1 of Arrhamphus sclerolepis. NCBI lineage: Eukaryota > Metazoa > Chordata > Actinopteri > Beloniformes > Hemiramphidae > Arrhamphus > Arrhamphus sclerolepis. The sequence continues at coordinate 4,443 of JBAMYA010049724.1, read as the reverse complement.
ATCTTTTTTAATTTTCTTTTCTTTCTCCAAAAGACTCAGTACCACTGTCACAAAGAAATCTGTAGGAAGTCCTGTCTGTCATCCTCCATAACATTATATATGTTATAATTCTACCTTCTGTGAAAGATAATCACATCTGCACATATAAATCTGTTCCTTTCTTGCACTGCCACAGCTTATGCTCTTGTGTTAGATCATAGTCAATTACCCAATTTTCTTTATTATCCATTTTCGACTGTATATGTGTATATACATATATTTTTCTAATAGTTTTCTAATAGTTGTTTTACACCATTGATGTTAGATGTTTATATAGCTATATGTTCCACTGTTTCCGTCAACTGTTATGCTGCTGATGCTATAATTTCCCTTGTATATAATAAAGTTTCTATCTATGAAATAGACGGCATAATTATGGTGCAGTACTGCAGTAAGGCTGTGGTGGCAGCAGAGACCTCCAGAAACACCGTTGTCATCGAAGAAGAAGATGCGGAAGCGCCTACCACCCAAACGTGCATGTCAAAGAAAGTTCAGGTGAAAGGTTTCTGTGCCTCAGAAACGGCTGTGTATGTGGACAGTTTTGTTGTCTTTTCGCCAAAAGGATTATATTCAGCTGTGAAAGAAAAATGTCTCTCATTTCTGAGAAGAACGTGCGAGGAGGGGGCATTTTCAAGGATATTAGTGCCGACGACGATGACTGGCAGCCCACAGAGATGGAGAGTCTGTGCATGAACTGCTACCAGAACGGTACAACGCGTCTGCTGCTCACTAAAATACCTTTCTTCAAAGAAGTCATCGTCAGCTCGTTCAGTTGTGCCAACTGCGGCTGGTCAAACACTGAGATCCAGTCCGCGGGTCGGATCCAGGAGCAGGGCGTCTGCTACACGCTGAAAGTCAAAACGAAGCAGGACTTGAACCGGGAGGTCGTGAAAGCTGACAGTGCGACCACCAAGATCCCCGAGCTGGATTTTGAAATCCCTCCTTATACCCAGAAAGGCTCACTTTCAACCATAGAGGGCCTTTTAGAGCGGGCGGTGGCGGGACTGGAGCAGGAACAGCCCGTCAGGAGGGCGACAGACCCAGAGGTGGCCGAGAAGATAGACGGGTTCATCCAGAAGCTGAAGAAGCTGAAAGACGTAGAAGATGAATTCACCGTGGTGATCGAGGACCCATCTGGGAACAGTTTTGTGGAAAACCCTGTGGCCCCTCAGAAAGATGAGGCTCTCACTGTGACCCGGTTTAAACGGACGGTTCAGCAGGACATGCAGTTGGGAATACGGGCTGATGATGATGACCTGGAAGAAGAACCAGCAGGTAACGACCTGGAAACGATGAGGAATGAGGTTCTGGTCTTCAACACAAACTGCCCAGAGTGCAACGCTGCCGCCTCTACCAACATGAAACTCGTCCAGATCCCCCACTTTAAAGAAGTCGTCATCATGGCCACAAACTGTGACAGCTGCGGCCACCGGACCAATGAGGTGAAGTCAGGAGGAGCCACTGAGGAGCTCGGCACCAAGATCACTCTGCATGTCACCGACCCTTCAGACATGACCCGAGACCTTCTTAAGTCAGAGACATGTGCCATCTTAATCCCGGAGCTGGAGTTTGAGCTGGGGATGGCAGCTCTGGGTGGGAAGTTCACCACTCTGGAGGGCCTGCTGAAGGACATCAAAGACCTAATCGTGTCAAGAAACCCATTTGTCTGTGGGGACAGTACCACTACAGATCGGGCACAGAAGCTGAGTGAGTTTGGTGAGAAGATTGACAAGATCATTGCAGGAGACCTTGATGTCCATGTCATCTTGGATGATCCTGCAGGGAACAGCTACTTGCAGAATGTGTATGCCCCAGAGCCAGACCCTGAGATGACGATTGAGAAGTACACCCGTTCATTTGAGCAGAATGAAGAGCTCGGCCTGAATGACATGAAGACTGAAGGCTATCAAGAGGAGAACTGAAACAGACTAATTCAACTGAAAATTTACAGTATGAAGACATGAACCCAGTGCCCTTGTTTTGTGTTTTGCCATTTTCATAATTTTTATGTTAAAAACTGGGTTAATTATTGCTTGCAAAGGGCCTCACATCCCCAATTTTGAGAACAATTCTAAGTTGTGTTCTGAAAATGAAAAAACACAGAAGTAATCTGATTTCTATATAAGCCTATATGCTGTGGTTATTAAAGATCAATCCCTCAACTCAATTCATTGCGTTCTTTTGACATTCCACTAGATGGCGCTGTCTAACCATGAAATTGATTTTTTGTTTCGAAGGGCAAAATACTTTCTAACAAATTATTAGTTGTGCCATTATACTAATGGTAATAACATTTTCTGTTTTTGGTTTGGCCTGAGATTTGGTTGTAAATAGATTAAATGCAAATTTAATTCTCAATTGTCTGACACCCACCTCTGTACGCTTTATATAGTTTAGCTGATGCCGATTATTGTAACTTGCTCTTTTTTTCAAAGCAGTAAGTGCAGCATTGTCTTGTCCTTATTAAATATAAAACACTGCAGACAACACTTCATGGATGGCTGGTCATAAAAATAGTCTTAACTGCAGAATTAGACTGGCTAGTAGACCTAAAACAAATGGAAAATATAGATGAGTTTGTTAGGTGGTTTACACTAAATAAACATATTTTCTTCTAATCCCATCACCCTTGACAAATACAATTTTACCTGGTTATTGATGAGTTTAAAATGCACAGCAATGCTTTAATCTTGGATTAAAAATAAAACATGTATCCAGTATTCTGGTGCATTTGTTCTTCCACTCTGCTGAGCAGCTTTTATCTTGTTTTCATAGCAATGCAACTCCATTGTGTTCTACTAATAGCAGAGTAAAGTGAATTCCTAGATTACATGGTGCTTGAGTGAGCAGCTGATAGCAGGACACATGGAAACAGAATATCAGGCAGTGGCCCCCAGTATTGGGGCCCCTGACGCAATAGCACATAGGCTGTGGTGTTATTTCCATACAAAACTAGTGGTGCTCTAGCCATCTCCTAATTTCTTACTCTGTTGTACTATGAATAGAAGCCCTGTGTTGGTATCACTTTGATTTAGTCTGCTGACTGTTAAAAATGGCTGTGGTAATGTGCACTGTCACCTCACAGCCAAAAGGTTCCTCCTTTGAATCCTGACTGGGGTCTTCCTGTTTTGTGCTTATATCTAAATTGGCTGCTGGAGTGATCGTGTGCACGCAGTGGTTGCTTGTGTGGCCGTGTGATAGCCTGGCAATGTCTCAACAGTACAACTGGCGTTTCACCTGATGACAGATGGGATAGGATGCAACCCTGCTGCGAGCCTGCGCAGCATGTAGCAGGTTTAGAGTGATGGATGGACTATTAGTTAACTATCAAAGATTTGTGAGGCAGATAAACAGGGGAAACAACTTTGGTAATGTTGAAATTACTTTGATGTGCACTACCCTATTATATATGTAGACTAAGCAAACCATATCGAGCACAAAGCCCTCTGGAAGGGCAAAAAGAACTGGCCCAGTCTTAAATTTACACTATCTGTAGTTTCTCCAAATTAGAAGAGTCAAAGAAACTGTCCTTGGACACCCCAGTGGTCCTGTGACCATGTCCTGATGGACTAGAGATTTTTTGGCACCACAGAGTTCACAAAATGAGGCTGGGATTTTAAAGTTGTTTCTGATGAGTTGACCAATACTGATGCTTTCCTGTGCCATGGATAGTTAGATTTTTTTTTTTTTTTTTTTTTTTTTTTTAGATCACTCTATTACGTGGAACTTTAAATAAGATATAATCGACAAGAGTAATGCAGTGATATCCGCAAACAAAACCAGTTTTTATTTCACCAACAGGAAAGCTGAATAAGAAGCGTGTGCATCTTTGCTGCATAGTGCACTACACACACTTGGAATTTATAATGAGCTATACCCATCTTCATGAATCTTCCAACTGTCTTTATATGCCATAAACAGTCCATATTCTAAAAAGTTATTTAATTTTTTTATACCCTTAAGTTTATATCCTGACTATTCTATAGCAAGGGACAATTGTATAGAGCATTTCACATGTCACACTGTGTATGACTGTGAATGTGACAAATGTGAATTTGAAATCGAAAAGAAAGCCTCATCTAAAAATGTCTTCCTTCACCATGGAAAGATGAAAGATTATATTTCAGACCTGAAGGTGACTGTGAATCGCATCCCTTTTCTATGCAAGGAACAAAATGGACTGATATCATGTGACTGCTCTTGATTACCATAAGCTGCCAAATACCAGTATGCTTTGTTTGTTATGTGACTGGCTTTAATGGAACTCTGTCAGAGAGTAGGATGACCCTGCAGCTGCTCCAGCCACTCCAGTCTGCCCTACCTACACTTGACCATCAGCCCCTAAAACCACATTAGTGGAACCTGATACTTTTCTAACCTAATACCTGAACCACACACATATAT
>JBAMYA010049676.1:0-33262 GCA_037176975.1 Arrhamphus sclerolepis | reverse complement strand
TGGAGAGCGGCTGCTCTTAAGGTGGAATAACTGAGGTGGAGAGCGGCTGCTCTTAAGGTGGAATAACTGAGGTGGAGAGCGGCTGCTCTTAAGGTGGAATAACTGAGGTGGAGCAGCTGGTTGATGTCAGAACGTCAGGATTTATGAAACCGTTTCACAACAAAATTTTGCTGTTTTTTTCAAATGAACATTAAGTTGGAAATTATACAACATTTTACGACTGCTGCAAAAAGTATATTTTCTAACAAAAATGTGTAATTTTGAGTTAATAAGTCAATAATGTGACATTTGTATAAAAAAGGACATTAAAATGTCATGTAAGAAAAAAATCTGCATTTTTTTTTTAAATTGCTTTTAAATATAACAAAATATTTTTACGTTGGCGCTTTAAAGCAAATCGCATCAGTGACGAGTCCTTCAGCTTTCATCTGCGTTCGCTCAGAAATCCCTGAAGCAGCTCTTTGATCCAGATAAACTACATGTCCATCACTAATCATGTCAACGTTCACAATCATCATCTCTTATGCTTCAGTTCTTGAATTTTTATTCATTTATTTTTTAAATCCGAGACACATTATTATTGTCTTTGTTGAAACAAGAACAAGGAAGCGTGTGTCTTCAGGATTCTTGAGCCGTGAGTAATAAAGATGTAGATAACCGTGAATTTCTCAACTTCTCTCCTCACTTCCTTCTTTTCCTGACTTGCGTTTTAAGATTGACCAAGCGACTGGGTGAAGTCTCTAACCCCGACTGCGTTTTGTTTTCCTGCTCAGTGCTGCATCTAATGTGGACTTTCCTGCAGACGTCTGCAGAGGTGTCGGCAGCGACTCCTGCGTGCCGAGACAGAACAGAGACATTACATCACGACAACCTTTCCAAATGAAGCCAGCAGGATCGGCCCCACGACTAATGGTGGGGGAGAAAAAGTAAAACCTGCTTTCACGTTTCTGTGCTGCCACAGATTGATCACTGAGAGTTTCAGAGCCGTAACATTTCAGGCTTTAATGGTGCACATTATGGAAATAAAGCAACTGACAACTAAAAGTCTTTGAGGTGCTTTGTTCGAGGCTACGTAGGTGCGTTGATGTTACTGGACATCACAGAAGCAGATCCAGTTTCCCCTCTTTTATCTCAGTTTAACATCTGGACCTTTAGAAGTGGGAGGGGCAGACAGGTGTTGAGTGTGTGACTCCACCCCCTAAAACCAGCTTCTGTTCACTGTAAATACTTGATTCTCAGTGGTATTTTGACCAGAAAATGTTGCAGACAGGAAGCTGCATCAAGTTAAAAAAAAATGAAGGTGAACCGTCCATCCATCCGTCCATCAAGTCCATCCAGGTTCTAGTCTCGGGGACAGCCGGGGCAGATCTCCGGGTAACACCGAGGCCCAAGCCGGCTTTACAGTGGATTCACACGTACACTTCAGCCCAAAATTATTCATATCCAGTCAAATGCAGAGAATTTCTTAATTCCTCATTTACAGATTATTATTTCACCTCAGATTTGATATAAACAGGACACACAAGAAAGTCTGGAGCCACGCCCAGTTCATTTCAGTGAAGTAACACCGTTAGAGGTGTTTGTCTATGGTCGTTTTCCAGTAGTACCTACACACCTCGGCTCTTTCAGCTCCTACCTCCGTTTTTCGCACCTACTTGGCTGGTTTTCCAACTGGCTGAAAGTGAAACGTCACCAGGATGCAGGCCACTGATTGGCCAGAGAGTGACGTCACTGATGAATCATGAGAGCGACTCCTTCACACCTGCCGTATTTAAAACTCGGGAACAGCGACTGCGATTTACTTTACAACTTTATGTTTTCAGCTAAAACTTTGATACGACTAAAAATGACAAGCGAGGCTTCTCCATGATCAAACGAGGAGGCCTTGACAGCCAACCCAAAGTGTCGCACGCCGCCTCCATCGTCTGCTGCCCTAGCTGACTTCTCTCCATGTGCCAATCAAACTGGGATTAAACTACTCTGACTTTAACTGACCATCCAGCTGGACGCAGTATAAAGATCCTGAACGGTGTTTAGGAGGCTAAACTGCCTTGTTTAGATCCATTCAAACAACTCTAATTCGTTCCCTCCGCTGGTTCCGACCTTTAGCGCAGATGTGAATACAAGCTTTCGAACTCTGGGACGGACCGAGACCCAGGTGAAGAGGTGCTCTCGGAGCGGTTCCAAACCAATTCTGGTACGGTTCGTTCCAGATGTGAGAGCAGATCGACCTCGATCCAACCCAGTCTCAAAAGAGCATCTTTTTGGATTTGACGGGATTTGAAAGCTTTGTAGCCTCCTGTACGTGTAGCTAACGTTGGGAATGAGCCGAAGGTTGACGTGGAGCCACGCTGCCTGTGGGACATCTGGGCAGATGTCCATATAGGACATCTGTATGTGAACTAACGGACCCTCCTGGTGTGAAGACCACCTGAGGCTGATCTCCAGCATCACCTGCAGACCAGTGAGATGCTGCTGAACTCTGCTTCACCTCTAACAGACCCAGTTAGTCAGGAACTGACTTCAGGTCTGGGTTTCTGATGGTGGCGAGTCAGAGACTCGTAGAAGACGTTTCTACAGGTCAGATGTTAAACCAACACACACACACACACCTGATGGAAGCGGCCATGTTGAGACGGGGCTTTATGACACAAAGCGTGCAGTGTGCTTGGCTGCAGAAACTGCTGCCAGTGTTTTTCCTCTGGATTTACAGTCTGTAACTCAGTTTTTCTGTTTATGTCTCTCAGTTAAAGACAGAGAGCTGCTGTTGGCTTTTTCACTGCTCAGGAAGAAAAGAAAACTCAACTGCATTCTTCTGTCAGTGGGAATCCTTTATTAAAATACCAGCGCTGCAGTATAATTAGAAAAAAAAACTTCAGGAGCTCGATCTGTGCGTTCAAGTTTCACTGGAGTTTAATAAACAATAAATAACTGGTGTTGCAGCGCCTCTCGTTAAATAAACGACTCCGGTTCAGCGCTGTCACGCTGAAATAAGAAGTTTTTTTGTTTTGCTGGAGTCGTCGCTGGGAGGTCCTCTGACGGGACTTCTGGATTTCTCATCCTGCAGGTCTGAGACCACAGAGCGTAGGCCGGATCAGGGCGGTACCAGCAGGCCACGCATGTTCAGGAATATCTAATAACCGTGATGAAGCTCCTATTTGTTGTTTTTTTTAAAGGAACAGTCAGAATTTCAGCGAGCTGGACGTGAACCAGGAGTTTAAAAGAAAACTCCTGTTTCTGAGACGTTGGAGTAGAAATGGCAGGAAGTATTAACTCCTCAGTGTTCTATAACCATATTAATGAAAAGTTGCTTTCATATCTACTGCTCAAAGAGCATTTTATATTTCAGCAAATGCTGCAGGTCTTTGAACAGACATGTTACGACAGCTGACGAAAGCTTGAACAAGCTTAAACATGATCCCAGATTATCTAATCTAAAAAAACAACAACAAACATCTCCACATGTAACACATTCTTATAATGGGATTACTGGGAGGTTTATTACAAACACTTGTGGCATCAAATCAGCCAAGTCTGATTCAGATTCTGCAGGAAGTCCTGACTGCAGCTGTGAAGATGGTTTTAGATTTGATTTAAAATGGGCCAATTTTCAAACCAGCCGCGGTAACTGGACTAAAGTGGGACAGTCGTGTAAGTCTTTACGACGCCGTCGGTGCCATTTATACTTCAGCAGTGCCGTCTGCGTTGCTCTGTAATTCCACCACCAACCGCTAGGTGGCAGTGTGGGTTCTTTTTCTGCAGCGCTGTAGCTCACAGCGTCGAGCTTCCTTTTGTTCACTTCCTGTGTGTCGCTCAGACGAAGCAACGGAGCAAATAAAGTGAATTTTATGTGAGTTGGTTCAGTTCTCAAGCTGCTGCTGAACTCCTGTAATCAATGTAGTAATTATTCATTTATCCTGAATATATTTATTCTCAATATACATACGTGCATATATGTATAAGATATATATTTATATTTAAGATATATATGTATAGTGTTTTTTTCTTCTCTGCGTTCTTCTTGCACTAACATAACACAGATTTATCAACTTCATTGTTCTGTTTTAAGGGGGGGGGGCTCCTCTGTTCATCTTTGTGGATTCACATGACTCCCATTAGCTTCCAGTATCTCCACCACGCAGTCGGGACATAACGAGGACGTGGTCGACCTGTCGATCACATGTTCAGATTGGTTCAAAGTCGTCACCAGATCAAATTCAAAGCTGCTGCTCAGCAGACTGTTTCACATCAGTGTGCAGAGTCACGCTGCCCCCTGCTGGTCACATCTGCACATGACAAATACTTACTTCATTTTGGAGATAGATAATGAGTGAATTCATTCTTTATGAGACCCGAGTTTGCTTTTTCTAGGTGAACCAAGTCTAACAGATATTTGAGATCATTTGTCTCCATCAGCTGGTTGGTAGCTCACAGTAACATTTCTACAAGTATTAAGTCTCTGGTTTTTTTGATTGTTTTATGCCAAAAACAATAATAAAGGTATGAGTAGAAGTTCTGAAGAGGAGCCAACGTAACTTAGTGTTTGATTCAACGTTCACATGACTGAAATAACTGATGTGAGGAGACTCTGAGCAGATTTAGTATGAAAAGCAGCAAAAAGTCCTGATTGTACAAATGTGACTTCACCTCCAGAAAAGTAAGGACTGTACAAAAACAGTTGCTCAAATTGGTCCAAATTTATTTATTTATTTATTTTAACAAAACAAATTAATGATTTTAGAACGAAATGTTAATTTAACAAATTTATGTCAAAGTTAAAAAGTGACAATTTTGAAATTTATAATTTCACAACAGAAAATCTCAATCTGTAGGTTCTTTTTTTTATACATAAACTTAAAAAAAACAGCTACTTTAGGAGGTAAATTCTCAGTTTTATGATTAAAAAGTCTTAATTTCCTGAGCAATTTGAGATTTTCTGATAACAATTTGCTACTTAGTCATATATTTCCAAATTCATATTTTACAACATAAAAGAAAAAACCCTGTAATTATAATAGCATACGCTAGCATAATAGTTGAACTTTAGACATCCAGCAAAGAGCTAAGTAAGAAAATAAACCATAAATAATAATAAATAAAATAAAATCATCAGTATTCGGTTGTTTCTGAGCAGGAACCAGCAGGAAATCTGACATCACAGCTGGCTGAGAAAGCAAAGAACAAACACCAATTACTGGTAACCATGGTGATAATGTGGCACCCCGGGTCATGCGAGTGAACGTGTGTGTGCGCTGACCCACTGCTGTTGTGACCCGGTCCAGGTTCTGGATCTGAGATGATGTTTCAGTCCATTTGTCCCGTCTCTGTCCTAACATCGCGTCCTCTGGTGTGTGTGTTGCTCTGAAGGGAAGGACGAAGTCCGCGGTCAGCTGGACAGCGCGCTGCAGGACGTCAACGTGCGCTACGCCGTCCTGGAGGAGACGGAGAAGAGGGCCGTGTGCAGAGCCCTGATTGAGGAAAGAGCTCGTTACTGCTCGTTCGTCAGCATGCTGAAGCCTGTGCTGGTCAGTGTGAGTGTTTTCATGTCCAGCTGGAGCCTTTAAAAGCAGGATTAAGTATCCATGTGTGTTTGCAGGACCATGAGATCAACATGCTGGGGGAGGTGACCCACCTGCAGACCATCCTGGAAGACCTGACCAGCCTGACGGCGGAACCCAGCAAACTCCCAGCAGCCAGTGAACAGGTGCTTTCACCACGTCTGCTTTCAGAACCAGCAGCGAACCGAGGCTGCGAACCACGTTTGTGCCTCCTGATCTTCTGTTCTTTCACTCAACCCACATGAACAGTGTTTCCTCGGCCCCAGTAAATACTGCGTTATTGATCCGTTACTAACATGGGCAGCGCCTCCTCCCACGTTCAGGGTCTTCAGAAGGGTCCTGGCTGTTTTAGAAAGCCTTTTTCTTTTTCTAGGACTGAATTATGTTGAGATCCAGAGACACGGCGGGTTAGGAAACCTACAGTTGATGAGGGAGAAACTACAGAGTGAATACGTAATTTAAATATTCAGCAGCAGGTGAAATCCTGCTCGCATGGGAAGAAAAACTTGGAACCAGTTGAAGATGAAGCATAAAACGTTGAAAAATTTAAAATCATTTAAGGAGCTTAGATGAGTAGGTGATCAATACATCCAGTCACACCTGGTTGGGAGTGCACGAGACGACCAGTTCTGCTCCATTCGCTTTCTAATAAATATAATAGGGAACGTTCATCATCCCATCATTATTAAAGTAATCTGATTTAGGCAAATCAATCTTACAAGGAATCAATAATCCAAGGTGTTTTGTGTGAAGTATGGACATGCTGTGGGTAAAACCTGTGATGGACGGAATTCACATCAATTTTTTATTTCTTTTGTTTTTTTGGCAAACAGAGAAAAAGAAAAATCATCAGGGTGTCACAAGCAGAAGCAATGGCTAGTTTGACGGTATTAAACTGTCTATTCTGATCACCAACAAACTTTACTGATGCAAAATCCCACATTTCATCGTTTAGACGTCTCCTAAATGATCGTTATGTGATCGATTAATGATGAAATTCAATTCGTTTCAGCTTCATGAAGGAGAGGACACAGAAACTCTGGTATTTTAAAGTAAAACTGCTCCTGACCAGGTTTGGTTCACAGAGTCAGTTACCATGGCAACAGAGACCAGGTTTAGTTCACAGAGTCAGTTACCATGGCAGCAGAGACCAGGTTTAGTTCACAGAGTCAGTTACCATGGCAACAGAGACCAGGTTTAGTTCACAGAGTCAGTTACCATGGCAACAGAGACCAGGTTTAGTTCGCAGAGTCGGTTACCATGGTAACAGACTTCCAGTACGAGTTACCTTCGTTTCTGAAATGGGCTCGTCTGAACCCTCTGACTCGGGGGTTAAGTAACCTCGCTTTCTGACATGGAAAACTCAGAGTTTCCCCGAGTTCCGGTTCAACAAACTCTGGGTTTCTACAGAACCCGCCTCCTGAAACGGACCCTGGAAGTAAAGATTTGTTTGTGCTTCCGTTTGTTTCCTTCAGGTGATTTTGGACCTCAAAGGTTCTGACTTCAACTACACCTACCAGACGCCTCCAGCTTCTCCCAGTAACACGCTGTCCAGGAAGAGCAGCATCAGCAGGTAACACACACACACACACACACGTCTTAAATCCTAATTTGTTTCCTCATTTTATGCTGAGTATCTCTAATCAGAATGTTTTAAAACAGTTGCCAGATGACAAATGATGTTGACAAACTTAAATGCAGTAGATGTAGTAGAAGGTAGATCAAGAACCAGTTCAGGGTCCAGACTCTCCTCAGACGAGGGACTCGTACGCTTCAGCTTCAGATTAGAGCACCTCTTCCTGGACGCGTCAGAGCTCTAAATGTTTGTTTGTGGTTTGACAGCAACTATCAGTCAGTGAGACACGTCCCCTCGTTGGACTCGATCAGCTGTGCTGTGGACGGAGTACACATCCAGGTAACACACACCCACACGCACACACACACACACACAAAGCAAGAACAAACTTTGAAGCCTTTGGCTAAAACTGCACGGTCACCTCTGGGTTCCTGGTTTGTTACTTTATTCTATATTTTACAAAGATAAAAGAACACACCAGTTTTGTTTTTAGAAAACATTTTAGCACTTTTTTCCTGCCAGAGCTCTTTGATTAAGCAGTTTGGGTTTTTATGAGTTACCTGTCTGTCTTTAACAGACTGCACAGCCGAGAAAAACAACAACAAAAAAGACGATCAGATTTAATAGTGAAAGAGCACACACACACACACACACACACACACACACACGGTGTTGTGCAGCTTCTAGAAAACCAGTCCAGGATCTCCAGAGTTTTTATTTGTGATATTTACCATCAAAAATTCCTGATTTTGCGTCGACGTTTAACAAATATTTGCGCTGCAATTTGTTTGAGTTTTAAAAATTTCTTTCATTAAAGACAAAAATAAAGTGAAGTCTCCGTTTTAACTGTAAACATAAAGTGCAGATAAAATGCATTTTATTCAAATTATTTATAAAAATATATATTTGCAGTTTCTTACAATAGTCAGAAGATGTAAGTTAAAATTAAGAACAAACTATATACTTTATAGAACTAAGTCAGTCTTGGTGGAATTTTCTTAAAGAATAAAGTTTCTGGGATTTGTAGAAGCTAAGCTGCCAACTGTAAACGTTGTTTGGAGGAGTTTATTTCTGTTTAACAGCAGATGTGGAGAAAGTTTGGAGATAATAAACACAAAGATCCCGTTTACCCAATAAAAATGAATAAAAATCAGCAAAACCAAGCGATTCTTTGAGCTCAGAGCCAAAAAAAAACTACCATGTGTGTTTATTTTGTGTAATTAAATCCTGGTTGGGGGGTGGGGGGTGGGGGGCTGGTGCCACCTCCAGAACCAGGGTCACCAGAGCCTGAAGTGATCTCCAGCTCCAGGTGGTGGACCGGCCTCGGTCCTTCATCCAGCTCACGTCACCGTTACCGCCTGTGCAGCTTTTCTGTAAAGGTTGTCATGGCGACAGGTAGACGACTGGGGTCTCCATGTAAACTAAGATTAAATAAGTCTCGAGTTCCGGATAAAAAAGAAATCTGCACAAACAGACTCTGAGTTCAAAATCAGCCAGTAAACTCTTGCAAATAAAATCACACACACACACACACACACACACACACACACCTCTAACCCTCTCCTGTGTGTAGCGCTCCTCGTCTCCGTATCTGATGCACGGCTGCGATGAAATCGGGCGGTCCCTCAGCGAAGGGAACTCCCCCTCTCGCCTCGGTCGCCAGGGCAGCCGTGGTCGCTATGGTTACGCAGCTGGCTACGGCCACCACCCCTCTCAGAGCCGCCGCGTTAGCCGCAGGGATTTGACCACCGTGAGAAACGACAACTACTTCACCCCTCCCTCCCACCCCTCACCCCCGTGCCGTCCTGTGCTGTTTTTTCAAGCGTCTGTCCTCCAGCCGTGTCACCCTTTCACTCCTCATGGTTTCACTCTGCTGGGTTCCATCCGCTCAGACCGCTTCAGATCGACCCCTCATTTATCCAGCTCCAGTTTCACCCCATCAAAAGTTGCATTTCACCTCAAATCTCTCGATTTCATTCCCTCAAAGTCGGAAAATGTTGATGTGAGTCCGTGTGTGTGCTGTATTTGCTGTAACCGTGTGGGACCGAGTGTTAGTGTGTTATGTCTGATCTTTATGTTATTGCATGTCTTTGACCTTATTGTACATTGTGCAGAGCTGAAAGAGGATAAAACCTTCTTTTATGTGTCTCTGACCCGATAAGAGACATTTGAAATGTTTGGCATTTCTTGTCCCTTTAGTGATTAGATCCATGAAACCAGACCAGAATATCTGTGCTCAGAAAAAAAAACAAGGAGCCATCAATTACTCAATAAATTGATATTATAATCATGGAAGAAAATACCTATAAATGAGTCTCTAATGGACTTGTCTTGTTGTCCAACTGGTCCCAGTTTGCCTACTTGTTCAGCAAATGTTGAATAAGTCTGTTTCTTGCTGCTTATTCAGTTTCTCACATGTGACCACGTCGTCATATCCTGCAGAGATTAACCAGTTTTATTCTCATCATCACACCTCTTCTTCTGTTGCTGGATTAAACCGCTGTCTCAGTGTTCTGTGGATTATAACGAAGAGAAATAAAATAAAATATGCAAAACTAACAAAATGTGCTTCACAAGTTCCATAAGATTAATAAACCCACCACGTAATCTGTAAATGTCATCAAAGCAGACGCATAAACTCACGTCCACAGGTGGTATTTTGGTTGGTTGCCATGGTAAAAGTCCTTCTGAACACACAGTGCAGCTGACTGACGCCTGATGCTTCAGCAGCTTCTTCGTTGTTCTTCTCACACCTGCTGCTCAGCGAGATGATGTGGAGGGATGAGGGACTTCTGCCATGGCATCATCTCCCTACGCCGCCGCTCTGCTCTCTCTGACCCCATCGCTTTCGTTTTGCAACAGGAAGCCGGCGGCTCCACCGGTCAGCTGGCATCCGGGGGGCCGGAGAACGGCCTGTTGGCCCCCCCGCACAACTCCTACACCCACCACGGGGAGAGAGCTCGAGCCATGTCTGCCTCTGGGAAGGTAAGGAGCTTCTCTGATGACATCTTTGAGTCTCTCTGCAGAATAACGTCCACTAGAGGGCAGCAGCAGACCAGTGAAGAGACCCCCTCCTCCTCCTCCTCCTCCTCCTCAGACACTTGTGCTCTTAAGTTCACAAACCCTGGCAGAATTTAGGACTACTTGACCATTTTTCAGAGAATATTAATGATTCTTCTTGAACGTTGCATGAACTGCAGGTCTGAGATCTCCCCAGAGAGGCTCACTGATACCAAGGTCAGGAGACTGAGATGGTCTCGCAGAACCTTGACTTTATTGTGCTGCAGCCAGTGACAGGTGGGCTTGGCCTTGTGTTTTGGATCTACGTCATGCTGGCACGTCCCACATGCGGCTTTGGGGCTGATGAGTGCACGTGTTCCTGCAGTACGTTCTGATAACGTGCTGCATTCATCTTGCCATCAGTTTGGACCAGGTTTCCTGTGTCTTTGTAGCTCACATCCCTAAAACATCAGCGCTCCGCCTCCGTGTCCCGCAGTAGGAGTGGTGCATCTTTCATCTCCTGTTGACTCCTCCAAACGTGTCGTTCATGGTTGTGGTCTCATCGCTCCAAACGACTTTGTTCCAGAGGTTTTCTCGTCTCTGTGCTCTTGGGCGTGTCGGAAGCAGGATGCTTTGCAGCCTAATGGTTTTCTTCTGGTGACTCGGACATGCAGCCCGTTTCTCCTCAACTGCCTCCTTGTTGTGCATCTTGAAACAGCTGCAGCATTTTTTCCCCTCGAGAGTCCTGCATGTCAGCTGACGTCATCTGTGGGTTTTTCTTTGCATCCTGAACAATTTTCCTGACAGTAGGAGGTCTACCTGGCCGTGGTTTGGTTTTTCCTTTCTGCGTCTTAGAGTTTGGACGCTGCTGGTTGGCTTTATACAGTTCAGTTACCTTCTCCTGCAGATCCGAATGCAGAAACATCGATGCAGCACCAGATGAAAGATGCAACGGTCTGTCAGGAGCCCAGAAACTCACTGACCTTTTACACACACACACACACACACACACACTGACTACAGCAAACAGCTGACAGGTGAGGATGGTCACCTTCAGCAGCCATTCAGACCTATTTCTGCCATCTTGTGTGCTCCAGATTCTCCAGGGTATGTAAACTTTTGATCAGGGTCATTTGGGTAGTTTCTGTTGTCATAATGATGTAAACAGATGTTTAATAATAATTAACGGCTTCCTCCAGCCACTAACTGTGAGTGGAAGAAAGGTTTTCCTCTTATCACCCATATTCTCTGAAAAATGGCCCAAAAAGAAAATCCCACATTCTTGCAGGTAGAGCTGGGAGGCTTCCTGTCCTTTAGCACCCGTCACCAAACCCGAGTCCGGTCCATCCACGGGTCAAAGTCATTCATCTGTCGCGCTCTTATCGCACACGGGTCAAACTCGAGGTTCAGCTCTGTATTAGATCCTGACAAAGATGCCGTTTATTTTAAGTTTTTGCTCTGAAACATGAATAAAGTTCCTCCTTCCCTGACATGCGTTTTAAGATTTGCAGAGCGAGGGGGTAAAAATCAAATGTACTTCTTTTATTTCTAACAGAAATTTGTGATTTTAGGACAATAAGTTGAAATTAAAGATTTTTACATCATTTCTATGTCAAAATTTTGGAAAAAAATGATATTTTCAAACAAAAAAAAGATTCAAAAGTCAAAATTTTGTGACATTTATAATTGTACATTAAAAATTAAAATTTTCTTGCAAAATTTCCTTTTTTTTGTTTTTGCAACTACTTTTAAACTTGTAATTTGTGATGCAAGTAAGAAAGACTGAGTTTTATGATAAAAGTCAGAGTCCAGGAACAACGTAAAGAATGACTGTCCCTTTAACGGTAACCATGGTGACAATAATTTTGCATTAACCCTTGATGCCAGCCGCTCCTCTTCATCCTCTTCATCCTCCTCTTCCTCCAGTCCTGCTCAGCCCGGGACCAGCTGGCCCTGACGCTGGGCGCGTTGAACTCCAGCGCCCCCCGGAGCAGCAGGGACTCCCTGCACTGCTCCAGCGGCTACAGCACCCAGACCACCACGCCGTCCTGCTCCGAGGACACCATCCACACGCACGGTGAGCGCTGACCCTGAAGACCAGGGGTCTTCTCTTTATCTCGTTATTTCTGAACGGAGGGTATCAGAAATAATCTTCTGTCCTTCTTTGTTCCTCTGGTGTTCTGGCCTCCTGTCTGGTGCTTCTTTGGTTGTTTCTGGATAAACTTCCTTCCTTCCTTTTCTTCCAGCTGTAAGGAGAGATCCTCCCCTCTATGGTAGGTCTCTGTCTGTCCATCCGTCTGTCCTTTTTTTGTCCCAGCTACATGGGGGGGGTGCATGCCATTATATCACACCTGCATACAGTTTGTGTGAAGCTTTTGTTATTTCACACACAGACACATGAACATGTTTCTCTTCTGGTATTTAATCAACGTTTATTTAAAGCTGCTTCAGTGTACTTTCCCTCCAGCTGACGTTGAATGTGTTCATGTTGCTCCCGTGTTAGAAACTCAAAGATATTTCAGTCATGTGAAACCAAAAAAAAGCAGCAAATGCACTTAGTTGTTGTGTGTTCACTTCATTCTCGGAACCGAAGTAAATACACAGAAACACGGAACCTTGACACACAAACTGGTCAGTATTTCATATATTTTGCATAATAAAGTTCCTCATCGTGTGTGTGTGTGTGTGTGTTTGACCTTTTAGAGTGGGACAGTTGCGCATCATTTCCATGAAGTCATTATTTGAATTAAGAGTAATGGGCTCGTATGTTCCCTGTTTTAGTTATTTGAGTTTTTTGTAGTTTATCAAAGAAATGAAGTTCTCCTTCTGCTTCTGTGAAAGTAAGAACAACAATCCAGAGCAACATCTTATCTTTCCTCTCTCTCTACAGTGGACTATGAATCCATCTCTCTCCACGGAGACGCAGACTCCATCTCCTTCCATCAGCTGTCTCACGGCAACAGCCAGTCGGACTTCGACAAGTCCTCCACCATCCCGAGGAACTCCGACCTCAGATTCCAGTACAGAGAGTTCGCCCAGTCCAAGCGCCCCGCCTCCACCGTCAGCCTGCTGGCCGAGGCCGAGCTGAGCGGCGGCTCTGCCCACCACCCGCCGTCCCACACGGCCACCATCAGACGCAAGCCGTCGTCCAAGCCGGCATACCGACGGGGCACCATCAGCGGGGGGGGTCCGATCCCCATCTGCACCCCGCAGGTCCCCCTCAAAGCCCATGGAGGAAACGGCGGGAGCGACGAGAACGTTTATGTGGCGCCCCCCGGTGGAGGAGTGGCAGGTTTAGGCCACAGTAAGCTCTGCACCTCCACCCAGAGCCTCAGCGCGCTGTCCGCCTACTCGTCTCCGTACTACCAGTTCGTCCCAGGACAGATGCCCATCCCGGTGCCCGTGCCCACCGTACCCTCCCTGCCCCCCGAGGGCGGCAGCGTCAAGCAGCAGCAACAGAGACAGTGTCTTCAGCAGCAGCAGCAACATCTGCAGCAGCAGCAACTGCAGCAGCAGCAACAGCTTCAGCAACAGCAGCAACAACTGCAGCAGCAGCAACATCTGCAGCAGCTGAACCACCAGCAGCAACATCTGCAGCAGCTGAACCACCAGCAGCATCATAATCAGCTGCAGCAGCACAACCAGCAGCTCCAGATCCAGCATCTGCAGGACCAACAGCACCTGAACCAGCAGGAGAAAAGACGCTTGTTTCAACAGCAGCACCAGGCCCAGTTCCAGACCCAGAGCCCCATCCCCGTGGTCCAGGGAGAGCTCTCAAAGCCCGAGTACAGCACTACCCATCAGGCTCCTCCTTCCTCCAGCCAGGACCAGAGCCCTGAGCAGCCCACCCAGGAGGAGGAGGGAGGAGGAGGAGGAGGAGGAGATATGCTGATGCTCATCAGGAAAGTAAAGCTCAGAAGGACTATCACCAATGATCGCTCCGCCCCCCTCCTGCCCTCTCCAGCCAATCACAAATGAGGCTCAGCAGGAGACTGGTGGGTCCTTAATGTTTGTGGGCTCCAGGACCTGAAACGAGGTACCAGGGCGTCGGCGGAACTACACTTTTACTTTGTTTTATAAAACTCTGCTTCCTTTCAGACTCTTTTTCTGGTTTATGTTTGTTTTGTTTTGTTCTTGTTTGAATTCTGATTGTGGATAAAGTTGTTTTGTTTGTGTTTTTTTTGTTTTTTTTGCATGACTCAGTCTTACTGATGCAGCCGCTGATTGTGTTTAGTTAGTACTCATTTCCCAGTCAGATTACGGTAATCAGCTGATCCGTCCTGGGTGTGCTTGATTTAACTTCTGCCCAGCCCAGGCGGGTGGGGTTTATTAATTATTCTGGTACGCCTGAGGCTTTCCATGGTTGAACCATGCTGTGAGTTTTAATTTTACCCGCTTGAAGTGCGTCTTTAGTTGGACCCGGGTCATCTCAGAGGTTTAAGCAGAACCGGGGCGCTGACTTGAATGTTTGGATTTGTAAATACTGGAACGGAACGAGCATCGGGAGCACCTCGGAGGTCAGACGTTGGGCTTTAAAGGCACGTTACCTTCGATAAAAGTTCATTTTTTTCCTGACTGTGCCTTCGCAGACTGCAGGTTGTAGAGACGAGAGGAAACGACGGACAGAAGAAGCAGATTTCATCAACTCTGCAAACATAGCTGGCTATGAGGAGCAGAACTGAGTACACGCAGTTTCAGCACCCCACCCCCCCCAGGCAGGAACCTGTGGATTAGCAGATACAGCATCTCTTACATTTCTGGCTCCTGCAGCCATTTTTATCTCCAGAAAGCGCCGCAGGAGCATTAGAGCAGGAGTTTCCTGCGTTGGACTGGAGACGAACCGCTGCAGTTTTCTGTCTCACATCATCACATAGATGAGGGTAATAAACGTAGGGAAGTGTCGTCATGTAGCCCACAGAAATAAACGCACAACTGGCCTGAAACATGTAATAAGTAGAGCGTGAGCGTCTCATGACGGGCCAGAAGATGGAAGTTGATGCGATTTGGGTTTTTTTTTTTTGCTCTTGAAGACCTGAGGCCCCGCCTCCCGCTGACATCATAGTTTTTATTTTCCTAATAAAAATTCTGATGCAGCAACTGGTTCTGGTTTGAACCTGTCAATCAAAAAGCACTGACTTTAAACCTTTTTTTTAAACGTATATACAATCATCATTTTAATGGCTACTTTTCTTTTTTTTAAGTATTTTTTAGTAATAAATCTTTGGGCAGAAACGGTACTTTAATGGTTTGAAACGTGCGTCTGGAGCATGAAACTGACATCAATGCTTCTGCTTTAGTTCAGTTTTGCACATTTTTGACCACGTCTGCACGTGTGCAGACGGAATCTGAACGCTTCTCTGTCCTGTCATCCTTCTGGCCAATCAGAAGCCTGCGTCCAAAGATTGTTTATTTATATAGTTTGTCGGGTCAGAATAGCTGGTCTTATTTTTGATCCTTTTCCAAAGTGATTAATTGATCGGTCTGATCTGACTTTGACTGCAGAGACCGCAGAAATCTTTTCTTTTGTGTTGGATCAATAATCGTGTTGTCCTCCAGAGTCAGAGAAAAGCGTAAAAAGATAAGTCATCACGGCTGCTCGCGTGCTCGTAGAACTGCTCTTCCTGTTCTCAGAGCTGCTGCAGGAGCTCGCCGTGTGCAGATGCATGCTGGGAAACCTTTGCCGCCATCGTTCTCCTCTGCAGGGATGGAGCTGCGATGAGTGAAGTCAGGAAACGACTGACGTAGCTGTTAGCTAAACCTCCGAGTTGCTGTAAACCAGCTCATTCCACCACATACTGCAAGTGAGCTAAGAAACTGTCTTTCCGGACTCCGTGATACGTTTTTAAGACCAGATCTTTTTTTTTTTTGTTTTTGAGCAGAAATTCTTTGATGTGAGGAAATGGAAGCGTGTTTTCCAGCTCAGCTCTGGTCAGCTGCTGCTGCTCCCAGAAAAACCTTTAAGGACGATTTAAAGCTTTTATTATCTAGCGGAAGATGCAGGAAAGCTGTTTTGTTTTTTCTTTTCTGGTACGTCTGAGAGCTTTTCTGATTGATTGATTGATTGATTGATTGGACCCATTAAGTCCCACAGCAGATGTGTATGTATATATTAGTGCTTCTTTTCCTGGGAGACATCTAAATCTTTATATTAAAACGTATGTACACATACTCTGATTGTATTTTTTTGTTGATCACTTGACCTGACGATGTGATGGCGTCGATGCCGCTCATATTTGTTTTTTGTAGAAAAAGCTTTAAGGAGGAAACCCATCGAGCTTCCTGACGTCTGATGGACCACTGGCAGGCGAAGGACTGGACAAAAAGACGCAGACACTGCGTGAAGCGACAGAATAGCTCTGATGTCCTCTGTGGGAGTAGTGATAAAGACGACTTTGATCAAATGGCTGTTGTGTCTTTTCTTTACGCCACAGTCGACACGCCATCACAAACATGAAAATGTCTGATTAGATTCTCAGCAGGAAGGAAAGAAAAGAGTGAGTGATGATCCCACATCATCATACTACCCTCGCAGGCAGGCGTGGCGGCATTCAGAGGGGAAAAGCTTTCTGACCTGCTGTTCATTTGTTTGAGGAGCAGTTTTAGCTGAATTCTGCAGGTATTTTGTCACAACATTTACTGCAGTAAGTGTCTTTCATCATCTTTACCGGCTGATAAGTTCATGTAAAAGTGAGAAACGCTGCTGCTGCCATCTTATAATGGAACGCGATGACGCCACCGCAGCCTGGCGGTTGGAAAAACGGTTTTAATCCAGCTGGATTTCAGCTCAGAGCCAGTTTACTGATGAATAAATGCTCGCTAAGTTCTTCTTTTCTCGCTTTCATCTTCACTCTGGGACTCTGCTACACTTCAGCCCTGCAGGACCTCATTCAGATCTGTTCCAGATGGTTCCTGATCTGGTGTAAATCTGCATTAAACTGGGACTGCTGGGTGGGATATCCAGAACCAGTTCAAACCAGCCCAAACTGTTCTCGTGTCCAGGTCAGAATGTGGTTTGATATAAACCATCATCCAGCTGTAATTATGCATTACTTAAATAGTTGTAAAATACTTATATCGGTCATGTGTGTCAAACTGAAGAGCAGCTGCTTTAAGGTGGAATTACTGAGGTGGAGATATGTTTGTTTTTTCCAGGAACCAGCAGGGAATCTGACAGTATAACAGGTTTTAGAAAATAATGAAATAACTTAAACGGTAACCGTGGTGATGATGTGGCTATTGAACGGTGATGTTAATGTTTTAATGTTCATACTTTTTTTTTTCCTCCTGTTTGTTTTTTTTCCTTTTTGCACGTGAGGACAAATATGACAAATGTATAAGACTTGTTGCTGACGTCTCAGGTGACCACTCGCTGATGCGCACCGATAACTGCGTTTTGGAGGTCTCCAGCAGGGGGCGCCCTATTCGACCGCCTGTACGGCCTGTAGAGACACTTGTGTCCCAGATATTTGTGTGTTGAAATGACAAGAAAGACACCAACAGTAGTAAAATGAGATAAGACTCGACTCAGCAGAGCTACACCACATCCTTTTATTTTCACGTAAACGTAAACAGTCGAAGCAGTTGTGGCATTTCGTCCAATCACAGTCGAGCAGGTTGGTGAAGACGTGTTTCTAAAGGGTCTCTGTGGTGGACTGACTCATTAAAAGCTTTCTTTCTTTCTTTTGTTTTTGAAGTCAGCTCATCTTGGAGACGTTTGCAGACATCTGTGGTGCTTCAGGAGTTCTGTCAGAAGTCGGGTTTATTCTTCTAAAGCAGAAGGGACTTTCTATGCTGCTTTGTTCAGACAGATGAGGAAAACGTCTCTAGACCAGGGGTTCAACAGTGCTGCATGTAAATAGACAAAGAAAAGCCCCTACCCTCCACAGTACAGGTTTGCTAGGACTCACACTCACCTGCTATCTGTTGTCCAATCAGGGAGCTGGAAAACAGCTTAATAGGCTACATCACCACAGGGTTGGTTTAGGTTTGGGGGTCTGAGGCTCTGGACTTGATGCACACTAAAGTCACCTACGCACTAGGAAATCGCTGCAAGATCAAATTGCAAATAAAAGCTGAGGGTTTTTGTTGATCTTAGCATTAACTCACAGCGTACACTACTCACAAAGTTAGGGATACTTGGGTTTTGAATGAAATTTCACAAGTGTCTGGTCCATGAATCACTGTTGTTAGCTGTTGTTTTACATCAACTGCATGATTCTAATCAAGTTTCATGATATAATATCACTGTAGCATGAACTTCTTACATTTTAAACAAATGCCACCCATCAGTCAAATATCCCTAAGTTTTTGTGAGTAGTGTATATGCAGACACACAAAAGAAAGAAAGAAAGAAAAAAGGACAGGAAATGACACCAGAGATGAAAACGTGTCCAGGATTCAGGTAAAATCCAAGCGGTGACTCAGCCCAGTTCCTCTCATTTCCACCGTATCAGTGACTCCCTCTCTTTGTTTCTCTGCTTTTGTCTCCTTTCTGTTTTTTGTCATCCAGAGTCATCTGGTGCTCAGGGCCAACAGGTGCAAAGCGGTGGCCTTCAGTTACACACACACACACACTCTCTCAGGTGTGAGGTGCTGAGTCATTGTTGGATAAAAACCGCAGCTGTCACCATGGTGAGTCAGACTGACCCAGATAGCGATGGAGACGGGCGCTCTTTGCTCAGTGACTCAAGACCTCATCATTTTGTGTGTGTGTGTTGGACTGGTGTTGCACCAGATGCAGTACCACTCTGTACCAACAGAGGGTACAACACACTGAAATTCTCATCTCTATATCAGAGGCCTCAAACTCTTGTCATCTTGGGCCACATCATCACCATGGTTACCATTAAAGGGTTACATCATCACCATGGTTACCATTAAAGGGCTACATCATCACCGTGGTTACCGTGAAAGAGTCACATCATCACCATGGTTACCGTGGAAAGGTTGCATTATCACCATAGTTACCATTAAAGGGCCACATCATCACCATGGTTACCATTAAAGGGCCGGCATTTTCCTAAACTCCCAGCTCAGCTCTCCCAAGATGTTTCCCGCTTGGGGGGGGGGGATTCTTGTCATAAAATTCTTGACTTTTATCATAAAACTTTATATATATATGTATATAATTTTTATATATATATATATAAAAGCAAATTTTGTTTTGTACAATATCACATTTTTGTCTGCAAAGTAAATTTTTCTCATGAAATCTCAAATTTGACACAAACAAGATTTTTGATGTAAAAATCACATTTTTTCTTGTAAATTAGCAAATTATTTTTTTATTTAAAAAGAAAAAAAAGATTTTTGCGTAAAAAAAAAGTTTTTGCAAGGTCAACACAATAACATGTCAAAAGTGTAACTTTTTGACTTAAAAATTGTTTTGTTTTGGGTTGTTTTTTTTAAATAGAACTTTTTTGCAACATTTTTGACATATCCTAACTAGTTTTGACAAAAGTGAGCTACATCTGTAACGTAAAAAAGAATTTAAATTTTAAAAATATATATTTTTTAATTAAAAAGTTTATTTTTTCAAACTTTCTTATTATTTTTATTATTGCTACTATTGCTATTGCTTGAATTCATTAGAGAAACAAAGCATTTCAGTCTTTTTCAGATTTAGCTGATGACTCATGGATCAGCTCTGAACATTCACACAGAGCTGCTGAGTCATCCTCTGAGGATTAAAAACTTCAGTTCAGCCTCCCGCTTCACT
The DNA here is from genome assembly GCA_037176975.1 of Arrhamphus sclerolepis. Classification (NCBI taxonomy): domain Eukaryota; kingdom Metazoa; phylum Chordata; class Actinopteri; order Beloniformes; family Hemiramphidae; genus Arrhamphus; species Arrhamphus sclerolepis. The sequence goes on along the minus strand of JBAMYA010049676.1, from coordinate 13,410 downwards.
TCATCTGGCCGATCAGATTATTCCTGAGGCTCGTAAACATGATGTAATTGCAGGGAAATACGGGAACCTGTGGTTATTTATAACGTCTTCCTGATCTCAGGAAGACGATTGTTTGTTTTCTTGATGATTTAATGCATTTCTGGTTGTCTGTGATTGCTTCTTTCTAAACACACTTGTGGTCATGTTTTGACATTTTCAGCATTTGCCACAGAAATTAAATCCTTGTAATTAAATCATTTTAAAAGTAGATGTCTTCCAGGCCTTTTGGTCTTGTGTGAACTCACCACACCTAAGCTTTTTTTTTCTTTTCTTTTCTTGTCTTATAGATTTACGCTGCTTTTTGGTGTTTTTTTCCAGCCGACTGGTGTCCTGTTCCTTTTGCTTTGAGACCAGTAGCTCCAGTCAAACAGCTGATACCAACTCCAGACCTTTAATCTGCTCCAGTCACCTTGAAGTGAACAGCCTCCTGACATTAAATGACTGTTTTGATGTCTTCCAGTCAGGTTTCCAGTTACACCACAACACTGAGAGCTCTAGTGAAGGTCCCACCCAGTCCAGTACAGATAGAGGAATAATTCAGTCCTGCTGGATCTCAGAGCTGCGTTCAACACGGTCGACCAGAACATCTTCTTTGACCAGTTGATACACTTTCTGGTCCATCATTTAGCTGGTTTGAATCTAAAATGCAGGAGCTGTTTTGTGTCTTTGGGTAACTACAAATCTGAGTTAACAAAAACAGCGCGTGGAGTTCCCCAAGGCTCCATTCTGGGGCCTTTGTTGTTGAAAATCTTTATCACGTGTCAAACTCGAGGGCCACAACAGCCAGCAAAGACAAACGCTTATAACTAGAACATTTCTGGTTTTAAATGTGCTCATTGTGAAACAAGCTGCTCTACAGCAAATTTTACTTGACATGTTTCTTTTAAAAATAAACTCTCAAGCAAAAACTGGCAAAAAAAAAAAAAACCTAAGTAAAGGGGAAAACCTCCCACTTTGATGACATCAGTTAATATAAACACAAGAAACGTGAGCTCGGCAGAACGGATCAGCACTCGGTAAAAGATCATAAACTCTGCTGACTAAGTTGTTCTGTCCAGAGTGCAGGTGGGTCATGTGACCTCTTGGACCTAAACTGCTCTGCTCTACTACCGTTGTGTGTGAGCTCAGAAAAGGCCGCCACCGCCATGAACGACCCTGTGAGCAGTGATGGTTCCCGTGGAACCTCCCTTCAACGGTCTTCGGTTTATTTAGTCCCACTACACCTCCAGGAGGATAAACAGTGATTTCATAGTTTTACGTCCAACTCAGGAAATATAAAAGAGAGAGTGATGCATTCGTCCCTTGTTTGAAGTCGTCAGGAGAACCGTCGTTTATTTATTTATGTGCTCATCACAGCTCAGTGTGATGTCACTGGTGACCCAGACTTCAGATATTTGAAATGATTCAGGATGAATTCAGGTGAAGTTGTTTAATTTAAGTATCTGAGATCATACCAGGAGCTCCATCAAGCCTTAAGGTTTTCAGAAGTGGAGGATATTTATAAAACCTTACACTAGACAGCTGTATTCACTCTGAATCTGATATTTAACGCTGTGATAGTGCAGTTGCATTCTGGGTAGTGGTGACAGTCGTCTGGTGAGTCTCATATAAAGATGTTATTGCGCCTGTAACTCGTCGGTGAGCAGTTTTCCCGGTTGGCAGGGCTCCGTAAATAAACCCGCTGAAGAGCCACGTCATTATTTCACGTCACACCAGACTTCCTGAAGTCTCTGAAAGATCACAGCAGGTACGAAAAGCTGTGTTGAAATTTTAATGCCACCGTTGCAGGCTGCTGCCCCCCATAAAGCACCTGAGCGAGCAAACATCAGAGCTGAGGGGGCGGGCCCACGCTGTGTCCTGGACGGGCCTCTTATCTGAAAGTAAACGGCGGCAGAATAAAGGCAGCAGGAGGACGCAGCCTCCAGGAAGCCCAGAGATAAGGATGGAGAGATGGAGCATCTGACGGCCGTTTGAAGATAGAGCTCAACCTTTACCTGAGTTTTTAAAGGTCCGTTGGCAGTTTGAGAGCGATGATGCAACCAGGTCACAGTTTAGAGAGCTGGTTTTTACAGCAGTTAATGATGAATGTGCTCATGGGTGGCTCAGCTCAGGAGGGCGTCTGTCTACTGGAGATGGAACAGATCTTCTTCTTTTCTCTTTTTACTATGAGAAGTACGAGCCAGCTGATGCTGGAGCTGATGTTCCAACAGGCACATCTGTTCACCTCAGATAACTCAGTTTTAATCATATAGAGTCTATTTACAATAAAGTTGTCCCTAAATGCTTCTGAGAAACCCCGGAGGACCTTCTGCTGATGGACAGCTGGTAAAGGAGGACATGAGGAGAGGATGAAGGGCAGAGAGGAGAGGGACAGGAACATTCAAATATCTGCTATGAATATATATAAACATGTGGTGGTCGGAGGGTCGGGCTGCAGGTCGGCCACACCAGCAGGCGCCCCACAGTGGGAACCAGTAGAGAGGTCTGTGTGGTCCAGTCTCATCAATCACTGATCAGACAGAATTAGTTCCAGCAGGTTGAATCTTGAGGTGAAAAATAAAGCAGTAAACCTGTTCAGATGGGCTCAAACTCTGCTTTAATGTCATCTTCGGGGTCTTTCAGCTGTCAGCTGGAGAACGTGTCCAGATGTTCTCACATTTAAGAGATACGAGAACTTCAGGTTCCTCAGCCGCCTTCAGCTCTTCAAAGACCTCTGACAGCTTCTAGGTCACGTGAATATCCTTAATTTCTCTGTTTCTGACGCTTCAGCGCTCTGACGTCCTCTCTGGTTATTACAGCGTTGATTGGTTCTTGTCCTCCTCATTCATGTCTTTCGTCATGACAAAAAGGAGAAACGTATAGTTTTATTTCTTCTTGTATATTTGTCAGTATTCATACTTCAAACAGCATGATGCTGCCACCACCGTGTTTCTCCTTAGGGATGGACTCAGACCGATGTGCTGATGATAAGAACTTGCCTTAAGGCAGCAGAAGACTCCAAGCCTACCACTAAAACCAGATCCCCAGACTACTGACGTTACAGATTCATCCTGACTGGTGGCTCGTGTGCTCCAGTCCCGGCCTGAAATGTGGCGACCAGCTGCCCAACGAGGCCTGAGATCTTCAGAACTGCCTAGCCTGATAGACCAGAGCCACATCTGGACAGATGTGTATCTGAAAACCAGCCATAGGACCTCCTCATCTGGTGCTTCTCAAACTACCTCTGAACACAGATGGTTAGAGCTACAACCAATCAGAGCAAGGAACAAGGTAACAAGTTCAAAAGCTGATCGGACAGTGTTGAGGAGAAAGACTTCATCGTTAGAGCAACTTTACCAGATGTTTCTAACATCTGTAAATGAGATGGACCTCCTCCACCACCGTCAGTTTAAACAACCACAGTTCCTCCGCTGCAGCCATCTTTGTTCACCAACAAGACTGCAAGGTCAAATTAAACCCTCTCAGAGACTCTGCCAGGATAGACTGATCTGATTGGCTCTACCAGGACGGACTGATCTGATTGGCTGTACCGGGACGGACTGATCTGATTGGCTGTACCGGGACGGACTGATCTGATTGGCTCTACCGGGACGGACTGATCTGATTGGCTGTACCGGGACGGACTGATCTGATTGGCTCACCAAGACTTTTTGAATAATGAATGAGCTCCAACAGAGGACAGCTAGACGGATCTGGTCTGGTACACAGTCTGGGCTCCAAAAGAAGGTTTAAATGAAGTTTGGGGAGGTGAACTCAGACAGAATCCTTTCAACTTCTGTGTGGAGGAGCTTTTGTCCAGCTGCTGTCCTCAGGACCTGACAGTACAACTTCCACCCCAATGAAACTTCTGCCTCTTTGGTCTCAATAAAACCCCCACCTGTCCCAGCGAGGTGAGAACGCCAGAAAAATGTCCTAAAAAGGGAAGAAAAGCAAACGCAGTCAGGCGGGTGCACGCCACTGAAACGTGTCCTCTGGGTCATCGGTGCTCGAGGGCAGACTGGCCCTCTCTGTAGGACAACGTCATGGAAACAGTCCGTCTCATGTTGCCACGGTGCCACATGACAACAGGCACTCTGCAAACACAAAACACACTCCGACACACGCGGGTCTTCCCCTGGCTGAACTGTCTCACGCATGCGGACGCTCGCTGGGTTTGTTTGGCGTCAGCAGTCATCTCAGCTTCCTGGAAGCTCTGCATGATGAAATTTGATTTAGTAGAACGCCACTCAGGAGGACAAAAGTCAAACGTGATCATCTGTCAACAAACGTTAGAAGTCTGTCAGCAGCAGTGGAGCATCAGGGTCTTCAGGGGACATTGAACTCCAAACATCTGCTGGTCAGGTTTAGATCAATAAAAGAACTGTAATATTCAACATTTAACAAAAAAACATGAACCTTTGGACTTGAGTTGGAGGCTGGTGTGAAACCAAATAATAATGATGATGTAAGTTCTACAACACTGAACTGCTCATGAATTCTTACAAGCAAATGGCATCAAGACATCTGGAACAGAATGAACTGAAAAGAGTGAACGATGAGAAAAAACAATCCTTCTGTCGCCAGCAGAGGTCCTCCATGAGTCAGGTTGGATTTAGCTGCTCCAGCTGACCTGAAAACTGAATCCTGATCTGTCCCGTAAACGGACGTCATTCTGTCCAAACCGTCTGCCAAGTTTGACCTCCATCCTCCACGGCTCTGAAGCTGATATTCTGTCGTTTTTGTTTTTTTTTAAACCCCTTCCAGGACGACAGAGTGAGTGATTGTACCACCTTCCTGCCCAGCTGCTCTGAAACCAGAAAAACATGACGACCATCTGCCTTTCTAACAATACAGGAGTTAAAAAAGGCATGATTAAAAAAAAGACGAAATTAGATGATTAGATGGAGGTAAAGTGTAGAAATATTTACTTTTTTCAGTTCAACAGTACTGGAAATACTCCAGATCAGGTACCAGCTCCCTCCGAACTGTCCTTAAACGATTCTACAACAAAAACATCCAAATCTACAAAAGTTTACGGGCAAAAAATCCAGAATTTTCCTCAAAAAGTCACAGTTTTGTAAATGTTTTGATTTTGTGAAAGTTGATATTTTAAGACAAAAAATAGCAATTTTACAAAAAGCAAATGAGACCATCCATCCTTCCATCCGTCTGTCATCCATCCATCCATCCATCCGTCATCCATCCATCCATCCATCCATCCATCTGTCATCCATCCATCCATCTGTCATCCATCCATCCTTCCATCCATCTGTCATCCATCCATCTGTCATCCATCCATCCATCCATCCTTCCATCCATCTGTCATCCATCCATCAATCCATAAATCAACTTTCTACTTGAAGTGATTCAGTTTAAAAACATCCAGAAGGTTCCTTCAGCTAATCCGAACTCCATAAGAGGATCAGATTAGAGCTGAGCTGTTGTGTCTTTAATTAAAATGAAATAAAAGTCCTCTGTGAGTGATGTCATCAGTGAAACTCATTTATGATAATCATTTATGATGACGAGTCCAGGGGCAGGATGAAGATGAGCGCTGATGCTGCAACTCAGGCTGAGTAGAGCTGCTCCATCAGGACATGGACAGAACAGCGGTGGTGCTGAACTGACCCTGAGACAGATGCCTCCTGGAAGTGTGACGTCACCACGCTTCACCAACACTTTGTGACTCCAGCTCTCCTGGAAGCTCAGACAGCTCAGAACCGGGCCGGTCCATCTGTGAAAGTGTTGCTTTCAGCTCCGTGGCACCGGGCCAGGACTGAGGACTCTGGGATACACGTCGTCAGGGAAACCACCCCGCTGAACTTTTGTTCCTCTGTGTCGCCAGAGCGGGCCGTGGCGGCGCGAGCAACCGGTCACGAGGAGGAGAAAAGCCCGCCAAAGCGCAGCAGCCAATCAGAGGAGGAACGAAAGAAAAGAGGAGCAGCTGGAGAGAGAGAGTTCCTGCGTGGGTGGTAGCCCGCTGCAAAAAGTACGGCTCACCAATGTCAGAGAGGGACGGACGTTTAAAAGTCATTACAGAGACCACAGACCATCACCAGCGACCTGAGGAGACGTCCTGATGTCCTGACAGAAAATTAGTTTAACTGGTAAAAGATTATTCTATAAATCTAGAAACAGCAGACAGAGAAGGACGATGACCAAACTGTCCTTTCAGCACAAATTATTTTCATTAGCTTTGTTCAAAATATAATCGATTCAGTCTGTTGCAGCAACTGAGCTCACATTTAAAGGTTGGTCTTATCCATCTTCTGTTTGTCACAAATTGTGAAAGTGAACATCTATTAAGGTCACAACCGTTTCTGCTGATGGATGATGGATGGAAATAGTGCTCTTTAGTGGCGTCTTACTTCCAAAAGCTTTATTAAACTTGCAGCAGCAGAACAAAACATCAGCTGTTTCGCTTTTACTCCCCCAGAACAGCCAGTTCGTTCCACCTCTGTCGAGCCAAAAAACTCAAAAGACGCAGTGGAAGAAGAAAAAAAAAAAGAAAGGAAGAAAAAAAACAGCAGGTTTTCCAGCAGTGCGGTCAGAAAATCAGAGACCAGCTGGAATGTTCCAGCTGTTTTACAAACTTCCTCAGTGGACTCAGAGCGACTCAGCAAACCCGGCTCTTTGGCTCATTCTACCCAAACTTCAACATTAAAACCAATTTCATTTTTAAACTTCTTTCAGCACTGGGCATAATAAACACATTTAACTATTCTCAGCCTGCTTTACTGCAGATTTACAAGATTCAGTCCTGTTACCCAAACTCATGTCATCGAAAAAAGTTTTTACGGTAACAGCAGTGAACGTAACAGGACTGAGTCTTTAGTGTAGAATTAGCAAATAATTTAAAGTATAGTGACGTAGCATCCGTGCTAATTACCTGAGGATTCTTAGCACTTTTACCAAAATATGTAGTTCTTAAATAAAGTAATAACATGAAAATAATTTAGGTAACAGGACTGAAAGGTGAATTTGACCTTGTTAGTCATTTTCTCAAAATTATGAAAAATATAAACAACAATAAAGGACAACTTACTTTTGACCTTTAGATCAAAATGCAAAAAGCAACTTCCCGTGAATCATGTGTCTTGTAGAGTTTGAGAAATGGACATCTATCAGATGCTGTTTGAGTACTTTAGGTGGCTTTTAATTAATATTTCAAAGGATAAGTACAAACACACACTTTGCTTCATAATAAAACACATTTTTCTGTAAAGTTCCATAAACAGAATGACTCATCGACTCTAATGAAAGTCAGCAGAATGAGTCACGACACTGACATTTTAGATAAAAAAACCCAAAACAATTTAATTGTCCTGGATTAGCATTTGTGAGACAGATGTGTTACGTTACAGCTGCAGTATTTGATTCAGTCTGTTGGAACTGGGCCTGCTAAGAAGAGGAAGAGTTCTTCAGAACCAGCTCGTCCAGCTGGTCTGAGGCAGAGAAATGAAGTCATGAGAAACAGAAATAAAAGCTCGACTGGGTTTCTGTTCTGATGCGGCTGGACTTTACTTTCACTCAAACTTGCATTCCGCCGCTCGTCACTTCTTGCAGTGTGCAGGCATGTGCGTATTCACGTGTTTGTGCGTTTTCCCGCCACTGCAGAGCTCCTGAGCAGATTAAAGTCCTTGAAAGGAGAGAAAGGGAGGGAGAGAGAGGATACGTTCATTCACAAATGTGAGCGTGCGCCAGGATCAGCAGCTTCCTGGAGGGAGGTTCACTCAGACAAACAAAACAAAAAAAACATTATGAAAAGCTCGTTGAAAATGAAACTGGCAGGAAGTAAAATGATTACATCTGCTACGTACGTGCACGCGCGTGCGTGCGTGCGTGTGTGACCGGTCACATGCGTCTCTTTGTGGGGTCTAATTTCAGTTACAGACTTTGGGACATCTGAATAGTGATGTGGACATTTTTGGGACGTCCGAGTTCAGGTTACAGTCACGAGGCACCAGCTGGACTCATTTATTTATATATCTATTTAGTTACACACACACACACACATATATATATACATGTGTTTTTTTATTTACGCACTTTTTCATGTTTTTTTTAAATCAGTGAATGTATAACTGGTTCTCTCCTGCGTCCAGGTTCAGGTTCAGGTTCAGGTTTTCCTGAAGGTTCTCAGGTGTTTTCTGGTTGGCCTGTTTTGGCTCATCTATACATCTATAGTATCCAGATCTATATGTCCTATGTTGTTAGAGTCCACATGGCAGAAACACATCCCTCAGCATGATACTGCCTCCTCACACTCAGTAACTACAGACTCTTTAGTCTCTGCTCCACCTGATCAGAGGATCTCTTCTCTAAATGTTCAGTTCTTCAGTCTGGTGGACCTAAAACAGCTCCATCTGTTACTTTCAGTTCAAGCTCCAGGTCCAGGTCCAGGTCCAGTTCCAGGTCTCCGTTCAGTTTCAGAGAGAAGTGAAAATAGAAAAAACAGAAACTGGTTTTGTCTTCTGCAGGACGATTGAAGGCTTTTATTTTTATCCTGAACATCTTTCATGGAAATAAAGAGAAACACATTTTAGAAACACATTCAAGTGAAACATTTAAAAAAATTAAAGATAAGATAAATAAAAATTTTAAAATCCATCCACACACAGAGAGAGAAAAATGAAGGCGGTCTTTCAGGATCATTTTTCAAGAAGCACAAAGATTTTTCTTTTTTTTCATGTTAAAAAAATCTGTTTTAATTGATCTATCGCAAGCCCCGCCCCCTTTGGTTACTGTTGCTAGGTCCAACAGCCAACTGGACTTCTCACCGCGTTCTCAGGAGAAATATTGGCTGACTTTTGGAGGAACATCACAAATATGTTTCAGATGGAGCAGACAGACGGACTTCCAGTACGCATTTGAAGGATGTATTAAACATGTTCTGCTGACTCGGCACCAAAATAATAAAATACAGATAAAAATAGAGGCTAAAGCTGCAGATCACAGAGCAAGAGTGACCCACCGGCTTTTTCCTGAAGTTGTCGGACTTCTAGTGGGAGCCTGCTTTGCGTTGCGCTGTGATTGGCCAATCTGTGTTTCGAGGGCGGGACTTGCAACAGGTCAATTTAATCTGAAGGAATATTTCATTTGTTTTATCTGGGTTACTAATATTTGGAAAAAAAAAAGTTCCCATGAAACTCCACCAGTGACCTCTGATGTGTCGGTTCAGCACGTAAACACATGTTCATCAGCTCACATGTTCATGTTCACACGCTCTCACCTTCCACACACACACACACACACACACACACATACACGCACACGTACGCTCACACACACACACACTACTGTATCTTGTTCTTTTTATTTCCCTTATTTTCCTACAAATTTCATTTTTTTCCTGTGCTTTTTCCCACCGAGTCCGTTCGGTTCTGTTCGGTTCTGTTCAGTCGGGTCACATTTCCAGCTGTTTCCAGCTGCTGAAGAAACAGTTTCAGGGTTGAAGAACTTCACGAGCTGCATTTTCAAGGAAAACTGAGTGTGACATGTGAGGCAGAAGTCACACGTCAGCTGGAAGAGGGCTGAAACCTGAACCTGGAAACAGATCTCACACACACACACGCACACACGCACACGCACACACACACACACACACACACGCACGCACGCACACACTCACACAGGCACTCTCTCATGCTCTTTTTCATAATTCTCTGGTTCCTTCCATGGGTTCTTCTTTCAGGTTCAGTATTTTTTTTGTGACGGTGGAGTTTCAACACCTTGTACAACCTCGATGAGATTAGAAGGTGATAAATAAGTACGAGTTATTTAGAAGCGCGGTCGTAAAGGTCTAATTGACCTTCCTTTACAGTTCTTCATGTGAGAAATCCTCATGAACCCATGACCGCACTGATATCACTGCAACTGTTGGCGTGAAAAAACCCCAGCAGGTTAAAAGTGAACAAAAACACTCTTCATTTAAAGGGAAAGTACAGTTAAAGGTCACACATGAATCAAGAGAAGAATTTTGTATTTCTGCAAAAGAAAACGACAAAGATGAAGCTCCATCTCCAGTAAACTGCAGAAGTCAGAGGTCAACTAAGACGTCTCTGGACGCTCGCAAACATTGTGACGTTTGTACTAAAATCACTAATTTTTCTTGTAAAATCACAAATTTAAAAGAATCTTGTCTTTTTTTGTGAAATAAATAAATAAATTGATTGACTTTTTATCCTACAATCAAGTTGCAAAAGATGGAAAATATAAACTTTCTGCAACATTTCTATCTGCCCGCCCATCCATCCATCCATCCATCCATCCATCCATCCATCCATCCATCCATCCATCCACCCATCCATCATCCTCATCCTCATCCGTCCATCCATCCATCCATCCATCCATCCATCCATCATCCTCATTCATCCATCCATCCATCTGTTATCCATCCATCCATCCATCCATCATCCTCATCCATCCATCCATCCATCCGTCCATCCATCCCTCCATCCCTCCATCCCTCCACCCATCCATCATCCTTATCCATCCATCCATCCATCCATCATCCTCATTCATCCATCCATCCATCCATCCTCCATCAACCTCATCCATCCTTCCATCCATCCATCCATCCATCCTTCCATCCATCCATCCATCCATTCTTCCATCCATCATCCATTGATCCATCATCCTTCATCATTTTTTTAGTTGATTGAACAACCTTTTTAATCTACTTTTGTATTTATTTCTTTTTATTTTTGTTATTTCTTTTTTTGTGTTTTTAATCCCTGTTTGTTTTATTTCTTTTTTTATCTTGCTCCACTTTTTATTGTAAAGCACTTTTGATAAGTGCTCTAGAAATAAAGTTGATTGATTGAAGTTGATCATCCTCATCCATCCATCCATCCATTCATTCATCCATCCATTCATCCATCCATCCATCCATCATCCTCATTCATCCATCCATTCATCCATCCATCCATCTATCATCCTCATCCATCCATCCATCCATTCATCCATCCATCCATCATCCTCATCCATCCATCCATCCATCCATCCATCCATCCATCCATCCATCCATTCATCCATTCATCCATCCATCCATCCATCCATCCATCCATCCATCATCCTCATCCATCCATCCATCTTGGACCATCTTGTTCAGTGTGTGTGAGCTGGAGTTGGACTCCCTGATGGAGATCTTTTTGAGCTTATAACAGATAAGACTCCATCGTTGCATGAATCCATATAAGTTCACAGAACAAAGATCTGTTTCTGCTTTAAGGAATTCTGTCTTCAAAAGATCCTAATAAACCATGAAAGAAAGAAAACTGCTCATACTTTAAGTGGTGGTGGGTGAGGTGGGGCAGTGGTTCAGGGAACTGGTTCAGGAGCCAGGAGGAGGGAAGGCAGAGGCCGAGGCTGCTGCAGCATCCCCCCACCTGACTGTCTTCCAGCTGGAGGGGACCGCTGCTATCATTTTTCACGCCCTGTGAAAAATATTCAAATCCCAAAAAGCTCATCATTGACGAGCGGTTTCTCTGGAATAAAAGAGGATTGTGCCGGACGCGTGTTTGGACGGTCTCTGTGGTGGCGGAGGACGCCAGACGTGGTTTCAGGATTGGAGGGCTGCGGCTTCAAAGCCTCGATTGTTTCACATAATTCAGACTCTCCTTCTTCAGCGGCAACCATCTGCACCGGGACCACACAGGCTCCAGTGTACCAACGAACAGAACGTTTCAGAAAGAAACTGATGTGGATTCTCTGCACTCTCTCATTCCAGCATCTGCTTTAAAAGTCACCACAGCTGGAAAAAAAGCCCAGAACAAACGAGTACGGCTGACATCGCTGAGGGCTGTGGGTTATTACGGGTAAAAGCTGACACCTTCAAGAGGTTTCCTTTGATGTTTGTCATTGGCACCAAAGGTACCTTGAATTTTAAACTGTTATTTTAAAGAAAAAATTTAAAAAAGGGACTAAAAGTAATAATTAACAAGGACAGAAAAGCGAAATAAGCAACACAAGGCAGAATAAAGCAAGTAAGTAAAATTATGACAGTCACTGACACAAATATCAGAAATGGCTGAAAATAATGTTTTATGATAATAATTAGAATTATTATTAGCGATCATGTGGTTTAGGGAACGTCAGCAAAGACACACAGATCAGATGTGATCCTGAAATATTTAATGTAAATGACTGGATACATTTCAGATGTGCTGGTGTGAACATCATCTGTCAGCAGGGTCTTTTACAGAGAGACCAGTTTCTTTATTATTTAAAATAACTCTTCATGAACATTAATCAACCTTTATTTTAACTTCATGTTGTTATTTCCAGCTCACACATCCACATAAATGCAATTTAAAAAAAAAGTGTTTATGAGTCGTTATGACCTTACACATATACCCTGAGTGTGTGTATATATACACACACACACACACACAAAACACACACAACAGCAGTTACACATTAACTGTCAGCATTCAGAGAGCTGACGTGGATCTGAAAAACACCAGCTGACAGTTTGATGAAACGACACGCAGCGCTGCCGGCAGAGCAGGTCTGAGCTGAAGGAGGCTGAACACATTAATGCTTATCTGCCTCTGAGACATCACTAAAAAACACAGATCATGGTGCCCGAAGGAACCAAAAAGATCAATAGCAGAGCGTCCTTTTCACTCCCATACCTCAGAAAAAACAACATTTAAATGTCATCAGGCAGAAAGATGTCTCACATGTCAACAAAGTTGAATAAAAGGCCTGATTGACAGATGACTGATGGGACGTCGGTACTTCAACCGACATCTTCCGCCTCTACGAAATGGTGAGTGTTCGTTAGAGGCGGTCCGGGGTAAAACCTGGCAGGCTGAAGTTGGAACAGGGCAAACCTCTGCTTTTTTCATTTGTTGTCTCTACATTTACCACATCGGCTTAGAAAACTAACTGACTTAGAAAACTAATGCTCCCTACCACTAGGTGGCAGTAGAGCAGAAACCAATAAATAAAAGAAGGAGAAAAAGGAGCAAAACAAACTGGAACAATTAGTACAACAGCAAAAAAAAAAAAAGAAAAGGAGCTCGGATGGTTGCTATATTTCTGTGCACGCACTGTTACCGTGGCAATGAGATACCTACGACATATCCAATCCCCACCGACTTGTCACCATCCCCACTCAGCAGTTTTTGTGGATTTGCCAAAGTACTAAAGCCAAAGCAGGAACCTGTTTCTGCCTTTTAGATTACAGCTATCAAACTATCCTCATCACCATGGTTACCGTTAAAGGGTCACATCATCACCATGGTTACCCTTAAAGGGCCACATCATCACCATGGTTACCCTTAAAGGGCCACATCATCACCACGGCTACCCTTAAAGGGCCACATCATCACCATGGTTACCCTTAAAGGGCCACATCATCACCACGGCTACCCTTAAAGGGCC
>JBAMYA010049662.1:0-33274 GCA_037176975.1 Arrhamphus sclerolepis | reverse complement strand
GTGTTGCCCAGCGACAGCCCCAAAACATCACTGCTCTAGAGGAGATCTGCATGGAGGAATGGGCCAAGATATCAGCATAGTGTGTGAAAACCTTGTGTAGACTTACAGAAAACGTTTGACCTCTGTCATTGCCAACAAAGGAGGTATAACAAAGTACTGAGATGAACTTTTGTCACTGAACAAATACTTATTTCCCACTATCATTTGCATAGTGAATGCAGCTGGGAGGATCATTGGCACAACTCTCCCCTCCCTCCAGGACATATACACCACCCACCTCACCCGCAAAGCACTCACAATTGTGAGCGATGCAACCCACCCTGCACACAACCTGTTTGACCTCCTGCCCTCTGGTAAGAGGTGCAGGAGCCTCTGCTCCTGCACTACCAGACTCACCAACAGCTTCATCCACCAGGCTGCGAGACTGCTGAACTCTCTCTCCTCATCCACAGCCAACAGAAATACCAGACTGGCTGGAGTCTAAGAATACCCCCCCCACAAACACACACACACACACACACACACACACACACACAGACACACAAAACAAAAATGAATCACTCCAGACTCCATCACTCTGCAAACTGCACACATCACTTTGCTGCTATTAATAATATTACTGCTGCTAAATTATTACAACTATTATTATTACTGACTCTCTGCACTATCAAAATTGTACATACAACCTACCTCACAGTACACTACACTTATTCTATCTTGTTTTTTTTAATGACCACTCAAGTATAAGCCTTAGGCTAATTGCACCTTATTCTTAATTTTAGAAACTATTGTTCTGTTGTACCTGTGCACTTTATTGTTTGTTCTGTCCTGTCTTTTATTGATACTTGTCTTCATGGGAACGTGGGAAACACAATTTCGATTCCTTTGTATGTCCAGTACATCTGAAGAAATTGACAATAAAACTGATCTTATCTTAAATAAATTCTTTAAAAATCACCTCTCTCATACTTGATGGTGAAAATTACAGGCCTCTCTCATCTTTTTAAGACGGAGAACTTGCACAATTGATGGCTGACTAAATCCTTTTTCTCTCTACTGTACATGTCCTGCGCAGCTGCGTCAGAGTGAGCGGCGCCTTCATGTTTCAAATGTGGAAGTCCTGTCACAGCAAAGGAAGCTCAGGAGCACTGAGGACTTCCTGTCCCAGTTCTGACTCCCGTAAAGCGAAGAGCGTGATTCCTGAGCTGTAAGCTGCAGGGATCACCACGTGCGTCATCTTGGGTTCTTGTCCCTGTTCTTCCTCGAGGACCATCCGCCTCACTTGATCTGAGGAGACAAGGACAACACTTTAGTGTGTAAAATGTGTTGCTAAAAACATAAAGAGAAGAGTACACCAAAAGTGGCTGCTGTACCCCTGACGTCCAGGTCTTGCCACCGCTGGTCAAACTGGTTTCCCGAGAGGTCAGACAATGAGCAGTCAGGCGTGAATCGCTGCAGCACATCTTCTCTACGAATCAGTAAGACGGATTCACTGCAGAGCCGCTGGTGCACCTCCTCCTCACTGACTGGAACGCAGCGTTACAACAACATGAGAAAGTCACCTCACACACACGCCGACAGCTGCTGGTTCCCTTCGTTTACTCACCTACATCTAAAGGGTTTGTCATAAAAACGGCATTAGGTCCAACTCCAAATATGAGCTGATGGTGCCAGGCGTCTGGCACCTCCTCGCCCTCTTCTACAGCCAGCTGCATGTTCATGGTTGCCACGGGGACAGCACCCTTTCGGATCCAGCGTGCGAGCCAGGGGACCAGTCTGACCCGCCGCCGAGGATGAAGATGGAAGAATCGACCAATCACCTTCTTACAACTGGCCTCCTGCGCTCCCTGGATGAGCTGATAGTGAGTTGCACCTGCGTGATTGTGGAAATGCAGAACGTGATGGATGTGCAGGATAAAAATGCATCTCTTCTCCACTTTGTACCTCGTGTGTGATGATAGCTTGACTAAATGGAGGAAACGTTTGGGGGCGGGGGATGCAGAGCTGAAAAAGTCAATTAATATGTCTCTTCTGAGGAACATAAAACTCTTAGTCTAATGCAAGAGGGTAGTTTGGATGTGGCTGGTTGGCGGTGCAGCCAGCTGTCCCACTGACAGGGAATAGCACTTAATGGGTTCAAGACGTTACCAAGCTTCATCCAATGTGAAAATTATGGTCCCTGCAAGCACCTGTGACATCTAAAATATGACAATCTGTGGAGCAAAATTAAGAAATGCACCAACATGAAGCCATACCTTCCAGTCATTAACGCAAATGTCATACACTGGGGAAGGAAGTCATGAGCTCACGCCAGCTGTTTATGGTGTTATTTCATTCAGGCACTTTAGAAAGGGGCTTTAAGTGACATGCAGGGCTGTTTCTAGCCTTTTGGGGGCCCTGGAGGGGAGGTCTACTTGTCATACTCAATACAAGGCAGGAGCACAAACACGTATTCATCTGTTACACTTTAAGAAGAAAAAAACATTTCTGGAACAACTTGCAGCAAGTTGAGCTGCAAGTTTGCAAAAGAAACCCAATTACTCAAATGATAAATTTGCAAATATGCAAGAGAAAAAAAATCACTAATCATGACTTTTAAATTTGCTAATTTAGATAGAAAACTTAAAATGTCAATTAAAATGAATTAATAAATAAAAAATTGTAAGAAAGAAACTGACTTCATGAAGTCACAATTCTGTTAAAAAACAAACAAAAATATAAACTGGGTAAAACATACAAAAAAAAAACCCTATCTATCACTGCACATAAAATGTTTAACTCAGAAATGGTTTAAATAGTCCTCTGTGAAGTTCTTAAATGTTATGGGGTTTTATTTTTCCCTACTATTGTATATGAATGTTGTTCGTGTAGTCTGGGGCCCCAGAGTGGCTGCAGGGGCCCCATGAATCTGCATCTTCCACGTTTCCATAGTAACGGCTGTGTCCATTTACCGGCTTCGCTGCGGGACAGCAGGTAGTCCGGCAGCGGAGACTCGTTCCTCCTCAGGCGGGTCTGGACGCAGCGATCCGCGTCCTCAGGGGCCACGTCCACATCCAGGGCCTTCAGAACGTCCACCACCGCGGTGGCCCCGCACGCCGACGCACCGATCTGCAGCGTCTGTCTCTCCAGAGCCTCCTGGATGGACCACAGCATGGCTGCGGGGTCTGCCGTCTCCTCTGCCTCCTCCTCCTGCTGCTGGACCCGCTCTGACTCCATCTGAGAGACAAACCTTCAAAGTAAAACTCCTGGCAAAACAATCCAGCAGCCGAAAAGTCCGTTTACAACTGCGCATGCTCACATTACACATGGTTTCATATTTGCTGCTCCTTTAACTGGCAGGAGAGAGAAACGTCAAAACGATTCGCGCCCCCTGCTGGCCACATCTAGTCATTACATTAAACTTAAAAATAAAAGATTTATGATGGATGACAAGGTCTAGAGGAGGACCAAAGAGGAGTTTTACGGATGCAGTGAAAGACGACATGAAGTTAGTTGGTGTGAGAGAAGAGTATGTAGAAGACAGAGATAGATGGAGGAGGGTGATTCGCTGTGGCGACCCCTGAAGGGAACAAACCAAAGAAAAAGAAGATTTAAATGGGCAATAGAAAGAAAAAAAAACAGAAAAACAGAGTGATTGATGCATCATGTTAAAGTTGTTGTCAGAGGTCAAATAAAGCAACAGCGTAGTCCAAACAGGTGTGCTCTCTTCAGCTCATGCTTCAGACATACAGGTTTTCTGCCTCTCTGTTCTGTGCAACGACACCTTTTTGAAGGACAGGTGTGCTGCCATCTCCGGTCCAACCAGCAGATGTCAGTGTCGCTACATGTGAGAGCAGCAGCGCGTGGCGACATCAGAACATACAGTTACACAAGGTCGGGTCCAGGGGTGGCTTTTACCTTTATCCTTCTCAATGGATTTTAAATGAAAACAACATTTTACCAAGATGTGGACTTTCACCTTAGAGAGTTTTCACAAAAAATACATCA
This sequence comes from Arrhamphus sclerolepis, assembly GCA_037176975.1. Classification (NCBI taxonomy): domain Eukaryota; kingdom Metazoa; phylum Chordata; class Actinopteri; order Beloniformes; family Hemiramphidae; genus Arrhamphus; species Arrhamphus sclerolepis. The sequence continues at coordinate 29,287 of JBAMYA010049662.1, read as the reverse complement.
TTCAAAGCATCTCCATTTTCAGGGGCTCAGAAGTATTTAGATGAAGTGACATATTTGTAAATGTGACCGTAACTTTTAACCTAGTTTGGAAGATTCCTCCCTGGAGATGCTTTGCCAGTTCTTCATTGCAGGGCCCATACCATAACACTGCCTCCACCGTGTTTGACACATAATGTGGTGAGGGATCGTGAGCCATTACCTTCCTTCTCTAGACTTTTCCCATTATTCTGATACAAGTTTCTTTCAGTCTTAACTGTCTGAAGCACCTTTTATCAGATGTCTAATCCATCCTGAAAATAACCAGTGGTTTGCCTTCTGTTCATGTTGGTTTTTCCTTCACCGAGGACGATGTTGTTGATCTCACTAGTATTTTATTTTCTTTAATATTGTGCAGAACTGTTGACTTTGGCCACACCTGAGCTGCAGGATGGCCTCCTTCACTTGCACTGAGACGTCCTTGGACTTAAATGTTATTGGTACCAACAGTTGTCTGTCTCTGTGTCGCGCTCAGCCATCATAGAGGTGAGAGCTGGAACTTTTCATTTCTCCTCAGGCACTGGAGCTCCTCATGGGAGACTGTAAAGATGACAAGTAGGAAGTTGTTTTTTGTTCCCATTTCTGCTCCAACATTAGCTTCGAGTTAGAAGATTGTGCAAGGGCTGCAGGAACAAAAACAAACAAACAAACAAAAAACCAATAAAAATCTCATTTGTACAAGTGTGGGTTTGTGCAGTGCAAATACAGTTCAATGCTCAGAGCAGTCTGATTATGCAGATGCAGATAAGGCCTCAGATGATACATATTCAGTCAACCTAAATATACAGCTTTAGGGGAGAAAAAAAATGACCTGTCATTTATAGTCACATCAATAAGAACATTTAAGATCTTATTCCTTAAATTTGCTCCATCTGTGTGTGATATGAAAGTGTTTTCTCACATTTTCTAGAAAGCTAATAAAATCTGAATTTCTGATTTTTCTCTTGCAAGTTTTTAAAGTCAGAAATGTATTTTTCTCCTTCCCGCTGGGCAACTTTTTCCCCTTAAAACGACCCTGATAAGTCATCATGCCACCTCAGTAAAATCTGTCAGCAAGCTAGATTTATTTTTTCCCAGCTCAACTTGCATTTGAACGGTGGATCCATAAATCTAGCCCGTTTTCTCCTAAAACGTTAATAAATTTAAGTTTGAACTCCCACATCCCACTGAAGTTTTATAAACTGACGGCATCTTGCATTGGCCAAAGCAAGAACATCTATATTTTAAAACCAAGCTCGAGTAATCAAATGAGTTGTTTAGTGCCATCTGCTGGTGGAAAGAGGAACAGTAACAAAAATGACCTGAAGACAAAAAAAAAAAGAAAAAAAAGAACGAGTTTTCTGGCTTTGACCTCTCCTACAGTAACTTAATCAAAGCTGATTCAGGATGTACAATCATGAACCCCAGCATCCTGGTTGGTAGTCGCCTCACCTCCCTCCCCCTCCTCCTTTGTCCCCTGCGCTCCAGCCATGGCCGCTGGCAGAGCTTGATTAAAACCGCCCGGGCTCTCGGAGCGTGATCCTGCAGCTGATATGAAGTAAAGCCTGCAGAAGAAATGAGAAGGGAGGAGGGAAACCTTTACGTGTCGGGGATGAAAGATAGAAACGGAGCGGCTGTCGTCTCACTGGCAGCCTTCACCTCAACATCACCCTTTGCCATTTGCAGATGCGGAGAAGCTGAATAAAAGGCCTTTTTTTCTTGGGCTTTCTTACTATGAAATGATTACAAGGTCCAGCCATTACTTATGAGGCTTGTCAACAAATACACAGATCAATATTTGTCTGAAGAGGGCCATGAATAATATGAATAATGGTGAACGAGTTGCAGGATCAGCAGCTTTTCCTCTGAAAGCATCCCCTCGTCCATATTGTCTGACAAAAGGACAAAGCTGCCATTTATTTTTTCCTCAGTCATTTGAGTCAAGTTTCGCTCGTTAAATAATTGCAAATATCCAGCACATCAAAGGTTGATAACTTAGGAAGGAAGGTCCAGGGGGAAACCACGAGAAAACCCTGAAGAGCAGGTGGTTGCTGATCTTTTAAAACTAAGCAGTGCTGACGCAGACCTACTTTTGTACCAAGTAAAAACAGTGAGATGAATTAAAGTGTTTCCCTCCGTGGTTACATTCCAGTCATCTCCTGCAAAGGAATCACATCGTCTGCCTGCTGGATGTCCTCTTTGCTGCTCCGCTATCTTTTTCTAGTTTTAAATGTATTATACATGTAAAGTGCCAGAGCTCATACCTACTGACAATATTAATACTTAATAATGGATCTCCACTGATGCTGGCTTTATAAAACAAAAGCTGGAGAAGAAATTATGCCCTTTTTTCTTCTAATAAACATTAAAGGGATACAAGATGACTGGATCACAATTAAAAAGACTCATTTCTGATTTTTTTATTCACTACATTGTGCCATTTCTTGCATCTTAAATCATAACACTACACACATGCTTCTGACCTCATTAGTGTATGCATGTATGCATTATAAGAAGTTCAAATTAAACTTTTAGATGTAAAAATAGTCTTTTTTTTTTTTTTTAACTGAACAAAAGAAAACCTCACTTGTTTAAAAAAAAAAAAAAAAGTCCATGTGTATATTTTCCTCCAGGACAGAAAAAACAATCCAACTTCCTGTTACAACACAGACATTTGAGGAATAAATGTGACACATGGAAAAGGAAGAAAATCACTTTCTGTCCTTTTAGCTTTTATTTTGGTGTGAGAAGCCTCCACCAACTCAAAAACTAACACAACTCTGCCATATTGCTCTGGTTTGTCCAGGTCTGAACATCTCGGAGGCTTGAATCAAGACAGCTGGACTTTATTTTTTATTATTGTACCAAACAGAAGTCAAGTTGTCTTGATTCAAGTCTGTTTTTAAATTATACAATTTAATGTTCCATATTTACTTTAGCCATTACATTAGCATTCTTTTCTACATACTCTTATAATGCAAGTTGATTTTTAGACTATTTTCTACCTCTTTAGTTCTCTGCTTTGTAAATTTTCTACTTGCAAAGAACAAATGTTTGTTTTTTTTAACCTGTGGGATTCAGTAAGGCATAAACTGCTCCAAGTTGCCAGAAAAAGAAACAGAGAAAACACCTGAGGCTGAACATTTAGGGGAAAATATCTAACTGTGATATTTCTGACAGACAGTGAGACTGCAGTTTGATTTGTAATATGTTTCAAAGTCAGTCTTCATTCATTAAAACTCATTTCTAGACCAGCTGCATGTTTATTGTAAATGTTGTGCTTTTACAGATGGTGGCACATATTAATTTTGTTGCCTGACAGAATAAAATGCTCCAAAACAATCAATTTTGAGCCCCGTAAATAACCGCGACCTGTGCGATTTGCTAATTGCGACAGTTAACGAACATCCTTCCTGCCTGTGCACTTTTCTTTTTCACCTTCATTTAACCGATGACCCTTTATGTTCAGCAACACTGGCAATTTACAAAACATCCCAAGACATTTAATTAAAGGCTTCACACAAGTTTTAAACAAATGGGAGGAATTAAAAAAGGAAAATGAAGGCAGGCTGCTCACGTGTTGTTGGTTGTTATGGTTCCTGCTTTAATACGACGCCATTGTTTTGTATCTCTCCACCTACACAGAAGACGTCAGATGTGTACCTAGAGGAGGTAGAGGAGGTTTCTCCAGCTTTGACTTTAAACTTTTAAATTCAAGGGGCCTCCCTCCACTCAGCTTCACAGTGGACAGCATCTCTGAACAGGAAGTCAAATATGTCTCCTTTAACATGAAATAGTCTGCCAAACATCAGTTCAGTTCATACCACCAAATAAAGGTGCTTTATGGATTCTATAGCATCATTATGAGGACTTGCTTCGTGAAGTCCCCTTTTCTCTCAAAGGAGCTCGGACCAGTCAGGGTCTGGACAAAGAACTTCTGAGGGTGTCTGGTACTGGGCTGTTAGACCTTTTGGGTCCTGTGGGTTGCGGTCTCTTTGGAAGTTGATTGAACATCTCAGATTCTCTATGTTTATGAACACTTCCTAAAAAATAATTGATAACTGCTGATCTGCTGGAGGAGGCAGCTCTTGTGGAAAGATGTTGCCCCACTGAGTTCTGCAAAAATGTTTAGGCAGGTGCCAAGTGCCAAAACAGTCATGAAACTTTCACCAGATGTTGACAACAACTCACTCATGTGAAGTGAACAAATCACAGATATACATTAATTGTGTAATTGTGAAATTACAGGATTGAACACGTGAAGAAAGGCATGCGCAAAAAGGCCTGGAAAGCCAAGACACTAGATGAAACCAATCAGTTATTAGAAAGCCCTCCTGCCCCTTGCCAGTGAAAGTCAATATCAGCTGGTTCAGAGGACTTCTAAACCTGTTCCAATGAGCTCTGTTGGGGCCTTAATCCAAAGTGGAAAGAAAAGCCATTTCGTCATAAACCAGTCCCAGATTTCTGACAGAGGAGTGGAAGCTCTTGTGGAGAGCGTCAGACAGACCTGGAAAGAGCAGGTACAAAAAAAAGCAATGCACTCAACTACCATGGACTGTATGTACGCTCACCATGCAAGACTATCACTGAAGAAAAAGCATGTTAAAGCTCATGGGAGACTATAGTCTGGTCATATTAGAACAAAATGGAACTCTTTGCATGTGATAATAAACACCATTTTGAAGGACAAATGACATTAAACATCAACCATAAAACACCACACTGACATTGAAATTTAGAGAAAGAAAATAAAGCTGCTCATCATCTGACTTAAATCCAAATGGAAATCTATGGAAAGGATTAAAAATCATAGACGAGGCCCACTGAAACGTCAAGATTTGAAGACTGGTGGAAGAATGGACTAAAATCACACCTGAACAATGCAGACTATGATAGTCTCTGCAAGAGGCACCTTGAAGCTGTCGTTAGCAACAAAGGCTTTTGTATGAAGTATCAAATACTTTTCCCTGTATCATTTCACATTACTACACATAGCCTAATATATGGACCTCTGTGGTTTGATTTATTGGCATGCATTTATCTAATTCAGCTTTAGAAATATAGTGAGTTAAAAAAATAAAAAATCGGTGACAACAACGTCTTATTTCAGAAAATAAATGGAGGTCAGGAAGCTCCCTGACTTCTGAGACAGTTCCAGAGGACGTTTAAACTTATCAAGTCCATCCCGAAGTGCTGGATGAAGCAGATGGAAATGGATGTAAAAGAAATACTATTAGTGGCTAAAACAGCAAGGGAGTGGTGGCTGAGCCTATAGAAGCCATGGCATCTACTCAGAATCTGAGCTTCACTCTGGGATGACCTCTGCTGTCAAGTCAGAAGCAACATACATTTCCCAACAACTCAATATGGCAAAAAACAGCTGTAGTAAACAGCTAGAGGCGCATTGAGATCCACTATTACTATACATTTGATTTTACAGTTATCTGTTCAAGCCAAGAAAGAATCATTGTTGCTGATATATGTGTGCACCTTGAAGGTCAAGAGTTCATAAAGACATGACAATCAGAGCAACACCATTTTAGTTAATCCACTGATCCTGTTGCAGAGCTGATGTGCAGGAGTAAAACCCTCAAACTGTCAGCTGTTTACAGGCCCGCGATCGTCCCTTCAGAATAATACAGGAGGCAGAGTCTATTTAAACATTATCTCCATGACCTCTCGGTGAACACAAGCTCCGCGGGGATCCGCAGGATTAACTGGAGCCTCTAAGGTAAGCTGAATCATTATAAACAGTAGCAACGCTCTGAAAATACCCATAACGGCACATTAGCATTGAAATGAGGTAGTACTTTGTCAGTAGGTAGAGTTCTGGGTCACGGAGACAAGCGCTGAATACTGCCGGGGGCCTTCAGCACGCTGTACGCCAACAACGCTAATGTCACCGGTGTTAACATGCTAGCTCGTTTGCAGAGGAGCAGGCTTTTCACCTGAGCACTCTTCCTCATATGCTGTAAAATTTAAAGGTCTGCATAACTCCACGGGGTCTATGGATCTTATGTTCTTCCTTCCAGCTGGCTGTAAAACATTTCCTGCTCTTAACTTTATGCAGGCCATTACAGCAGAAAACCTGTGCAGCGTGTGCCTGCTGTTCCCGCAGCAAAGGTTCTGCGAATTTCAAAAGGCAAGTGCATAAATAATAAGAGGGAACAGTTTAATCTCTGCCAGGACAGATCTTTTGTCTTTTTTGTCAAACACATCGTGCACCTAAGTTGCACATCTACGGGGCTGCGTTTAAGTTACGAGTCCTCACTCATTTCTAATTAAAAAGAAAGTGGAAGTCCTGTCAAAAGTCTTTGATTTCATTCTTTTTATGGTTTATTCAAAAGCAGGTTCTCTATAGCAAACACTGCAGAGCACAGGTTGTTCTTTCAATGGCAAATAAAAGGCTTCCTTCCTCTTCCTGCTCCTTTATTTAGGAACTCATTATTGCATTTTCAGCCAGATGGAGCATCTGGAGTCGTCATGCTGTGTGTGAAATTTAATCACTCAAGGCAATTGAAACCTTCACATGTTGTATTTATTACTCAGAGAACATTCATTCACATAGAATCCAATTAATTCAACCAGTTCAACAGAATATTGTCGGTTTGTCTTTGGATGATGTTGTAATGAGCTGATTATGTTGCTTGCAGTCACTTCCGGCTGTCCACTCGCACACTTAACTTCACATGAACAACAACTGCGACAGCTTGCGAGCAGCCCTGCAACATCTGCATGGCTCCTTCATGAATACAAATCAAAGTCGTGCGCCACTTTCAATTAAGTCTGCGAGAAATACCAGTGGGAAACAATTCACAAAGCGAGATGTGACATGTTTCATCACTGCCTCATGTATCACATATGCTAGAAGAAGAGAAACAGACATTTATGGATGTTCGACACAAACCTATTGTCCATGCAATGCACAAAAAAAAGAAAAAATCTATGGTCTATTATCAAGTCTAAACAGGATCAGATCCAGATTGACAACTGCAGAAACAAATGCTGTACATCAGCAGCTACCTGCAAAAAAACAAACTGTCCTTGGCAGATAATGCTCCATCAGGCCTCTGCAACTGGCTGATTTCCCCTCCCGCGAGACATTTGTCATGCGTCTCAGACATCAGGATCATTTCTGCTCCATGCTCGTACATCACAGCGTAAAGGTGATGAGTTCTTCTCTGAAGCTGTCGAAGCTAAATACCCACACGGATATTTCAAACTACACACACGACATTCACAGAGCAAAGAAAAACTTTCCATCTGTCGGGCTAAATCCACTTGACGTCCGATTGTCCGCAATGGACAAGAGGTCCTGCATGCATGTGGCAGATGTGACTGAAAGGAGGTCTTTAGGCTTCGACACCTGCGCTGACAGCCCGCTGTTGGCTGATGAAGCCTGCTGTGCTAGCTGTCAATGAGGCTGCGTTTCAACAGAAACCAGAGCGTGATGATGACAGTCTCATTCTGGGCTCACACTGATATTTACTTATGAAAACCTTTCAAGGTAAATGCCACATTTAGCTCCTCACTTTACACATGCAGTTTCTGTGATAGCTTTCCTGCAAAGCTTTAATCTTTTACAATCTGTGTAAAAATCCAATCCAAAATGAAATCATTTGGGCAATACTAAGTGTTCCTGTTATTCATTAGCTTGCAGATTCAGCTTTAGAAGCAACAACTTGAAGTAGTCATTTGACTTCATCTGTCACATTATTTGAGGATTTTATTTTTTGTCCATTTCGATGGAGCTGTTCTAGAAATCAAGTGGCTTGTTAAAAATAACATTTTGCTAATTGTCAGCTGTGTTGCCATTTTTGTTTTTGACAGCTGCGGCTTTCTTCTGACTCTTCTAAACGAACGAGTACTACATGGTCTGACCTTGGGACATACTTGCTGGGATGTCCACCCATGGGAAAAGAAATTGTTGATTGTCTTTTGTGAATAATCTTTATCTTAAAACACTGTAAAAACCCTTTTATAACACACCAAACTTATGAATAGTCCTGACCAGGAAGTTTCAAAAAAGCTTTTGATTAATGGATTGGTGGTTAGTAACCTACCCTTTTAACTGCTATGGAATCAGGGTGTTATGAGTATTGACCAGACTACTAATTTGTATAAACAATGGCACAATTATTTATCTGAGGTAGTATTTGCCTACCTACAAACATCTTTCCTTAGCTTCTAGATCTACTGTTAGGAACCTCAATCTCATTTTTGAAGATCTGTATTTTAACTCGTGAAACAGGTCACAAAATCAGCTCTCTTTCATTCGTGTAATATCAGTAAAATTAGGAAGATCCTAACTCAAGAGGATGCAGAGAAATGAATCCTTTCCCTTGTTGCATCAGTACTAACCAGAGCTGGCTATAGAGACCACATCTCACCAGTTCTGGCTTCATCACATTGGCTCCCTGGCTTTCTTCCATCCAAAGCTTTGAATGCTAAAGCTCCAACATATGTGAAAAATGTCATGGCTCTTACTGTTCCAGTAGAACTCTCCGCTCCCTGAATGCAGGTTTACTTGCTGTTCCAAGAGTCTATAGGTCTGGAAAGGAAGAGCTTTCAGCTATAATGCTCTTCTATTGTAGATTCAACTCTTAACCTTGGTCTGGGAAGCAGACTCCCTCACTACATTTAAGGTTAGAGTTAAGACCTTCCAATTGACAAAGCTGTTAACTCTGTAGTCTCTTAGGCCACCTCCTAGTTATGCTGCTATAGGCCTAAGCTGCTGGGGGAAGTGCTATTGTCCACTGAGCATCTTCACCATCTGAATGATCTCAGTCTCAGATGTCCTGAATCATTTGATAGAATCAAACTTGTCCATCTTCTGTAGTCTCGCTCTCTTCTCCTTTTTCAGGGGCTGTCTTGGTGATGTTGGGCTCCCCCTTGCCTCCCAAACTTTTCAATCTTCTGACCATCCTGGCATTTACGTGCACCTGCCGACTGGATGCCGGTGTGAGATGCCCACTGGAGTTGCTGATCTGAAGTCCGACCCTCTGACCACCATGTGTGTTTTATATATACATGTAATATATATTATATATATGTACTTTTTTTTTTAACCAGATATTTATTTTGTACCACATTGTTGTACCTCTTGGTCCTTCATCCTCTCTCTGTTCTGTCTTCCTCATCATGTCTTCCTTTACCCTGTTGGCTATCAGCAGGAGGGTCCCTCCTATAATTTAGCCGGGTCCTTGTCCAGGTTTCGTCCCAAAAGACAGTTTTTTGTTGCTATGTTAGGCTTTGCCACATGATCAGGGGTCACGCTCTGGGTTTCTCAGAACCACCAAGAGACAACTTTGTTGTTAATAAATGCAATATAATTTTAATTGAATTTTTTGGAGAAATGGGATTAAGGGTTGGTGGTGGTGGTTACAACCCGTTGGATAACTAGTAACAGACCTATGTAGTGTATTTGAGCAGCACTTACAAACATTATTGCCTTTCTGACTGAAACAGCAGATCAGAAAACACTAGAGGGGATGTGTTAGAGGGCAATGACACTAATTCCTGGAAGGACTTTCATCTAAAGTTGTTAGTGCCCTTTAAGAACCTGCTCATGTACTCAGCGCATGAATATAAAATAACTAAAAATGGAGTTTGGAGGAGGAAAAGCATGTAAATTGCAGATATCCCAGAAAAGACAATGGAGTACAGAAGATTTCAGTGTGTTATATCCTCCTTTGTTGACAGTCACCCTTTTGGTAAACATGAGGCACAGCCTTAGATCTATTTCTCATCATGTTGTCCCTCAGACTTCCTTGAGGACGGCTCATTGTTCTGAAGTGGTTTGGCCTTGGAGGAGCAGTATATGACTGTTTATGTGTGTGTGTGTGTATATGTGTTTGACAGAGAAAGCGAGAGAATGAGGAAGAAGAAGAGAGCATGTTTCTCAGGGCCCATCTCCTGATCTAGAACCAATTTCTATGCAAATGCTACGACTTTATTTGGACGAAGCTGCCATTGTTTGGCGTGTGCAGGCAGGGTTGCTTAAGGTGTTGTAACCCTCAGTGGCCGAGCTGCTGAGTAAACCACCGCGTATGTTCATATTTCCTGAACTGACAAACTGGCTGTGTGATACATTTTAGTGCGGCAGCATGCGACTGCGGGGCAGTACTTTACGTGACCGTGACAAATGGCTACAGTGGGGGGAAAAAAAAATAAAAAAATCACACCTTACGGGTGGAAGAGGCCAGCAAACTAATCGCGCAACTGCGGGGAAATGTTCCTCTTAGCCAATGGGGCAGAAACCTGGGCGCTCACATTTCCTGGCCTCTACATCAAACCCAGAAGCATCATTCAGGTAACAGACATTACCATCTGCTCGCTTACAGCAGCTGGTGCTTCATCAAGTGTAACAGTGGAAAGAGCTTAAAGACAAGTTGCTGCTAGTGGCTGTTGACCACACTGGACAGCTGTTACAACTCCAAAAATATTGGGGCACTTTAAAATGTAAATACTTAAAGAATAAAATTTTTTAGCATCGTCTCCAATAAACAGCTTTCACCAGCCTTTAAGTTTCATTCAGTCTCCTTTCTGTAGACAAGGTGGGTAAGTAACTGAGGCGTGATTTATTTTGGACAAAGAAAATGTTACATTTACGTCGCCTGGGATCAGCAAGCGATAGCTCTTCTCATGCAAGATTTGTAGTCTGGACTCTTGCTGTGTAGAGGTGAACATCTGGTCTGACTGAAGCTGGGAGGAACTGTCTGAAACTGGGCTGCCTGTGAGAGCTTTTGGACACAGTTGAGAAGACGCCTGGAACATAGTTGCTTTTCTGCAGTTCCAGTCTTTTCATACAACCGCTAGCTGTGTGTACTGTTGGTTGTGTCGTGTTCCCACATTGGTAAAACAAGACAAACGTCTACCCGGAACACATTGGTTTTATGGTCTAAGGTAACATCACAACACTGTGGCCCTGTATTCTGCCCCCAAGCAGAGACCGCTGGTATTACGCGTTGTGCTCGAGTGTGCTCCTAGAAAGCAAGAAACGTTCACAGCACACCTGGTTGTGTACGTAAATGAACGCAAAACCACAGTCAAGTATATCCCAGGCTGAAGAACGGTTACTTTTACCATTAGGTGGTAGCATTAGCACCTTAAAAGGATTTTTCACCAGTCGTCTTTAAAAAAAAATGAAGAGAATTCCTTGAGGGCTGGAATACTCACTAAATATACCAACAAATAAGTTTGCGACACTGCAAAGGAATTTTGGAATAAGTATTATATTGTCTTGTTCTTGTCTGATGCAAGAGTTGAGCTGCTCAAAAGTACTGGTTCTTCGTTGTTACATTTTCTATCCCATGTTTTCACTTGATGAAAGGTTTGGACTGCAGGCAGACCAGTTCATTTTTACTTTCTTTCACCCACTGTCCTTTAAACACTCGCCCATTTACCTTGAGAGGGAACACAGACTGTAGAGCAGTGAGACGACCCTCAATGAATGCGTCTTTTCCTGGAAGAGTTCAGACATTAAAAGGTAGTGTGAGCAATCTGGCCTTCAGCACCAGAAACACCCTGTCCTGCATTCTGATTTAAAACTCGCTGCATTCTTTGTGGGTATGGCTACTTCTCACACAGCGAAGAAAATTTTTGTACATCTGCTATCAAGGCGAGGGTTGCGCCTGTTCCTCCAGCTCATTACCTCCTTCAGTGGTCTCACTAATACCTGTTGTTGTAGATCAGTGGTACTCAACGTCCTGTGCCTCTGAAAGACTTCTAAGTGGCTCTTAAACATTTTCCAGTATGAAACATATCAATTCTGGGCAGCTGAGCTACGTTCGTTTTCATTAGGACATAAGAAAGGACAAGAGTATTATACGCGTCTAATAATTTTTTCCATTATCATTATTATAATAATTATTATTTCAACAAAAATTGAGCTTTCCAGTATTTACATGGGAACATTTCCAGCATGAAAAAACATGCTGAGAAGAATGTTTGTAAAAGCAGCAACAACAGTGTTGAATATACTCAAGCTGAGGCAAACAATCAGTTGACATTTGTTTGCTGGAGAGCCTACGCACCCTTCAAAGATTTTTATTATTTCTGTGAGCTGAAATTTCAGACTCAATGTAGATTGGAAAAAGAACTGTGAAATTGGAGGGAAATATTTTTCTATGGCAATCCAGATCCAGCTTTCGCCTGCGTATCAGTTGGTGAAAATAATGTGAATGTTTGGGATTAGCAGTTCATTTGAAGGTGAAATTAGATGGGTTTTTTTGTCACTAGGCTTACATTTTTTTTCCTACTTTCTTTTCTTAATAGTAAGAACAGGGATACAGTTGTGGAAGTATATTTTGTCTGGAGACAACCAGCAAGCCATGTGAAGATCATCGCTACCCTCTCCATGGACAAGGGCGAAACAGACTGTAAGAAGAAATGGACAAACCCAACCAGAAGTGCTTTCAAAGTCTCTTTTTCTGCATAATGCTTGGCACAAGTCACAGCAAATTAGCTATTTTTAGCAGTTGCAGCTGTTTGTTAGACAACATGACATGTTCTCTTCAAAAATAATGTTCTGTCAAGTCTTCATTGACAGCACAGAAGTCAAAACATTGCTAAGTGTTATTTTTTTCTCTCTGTGAAGTTGGAGATTTTAACTGGGGGAGGGGGAAGGGTGTCAATGTAAATTAACTACTTTTTGGATGAGAAACTAAACTAAACTCACTTCCTGGTTGCATCAAATTAGCAAGGGCTAAGTGCCCTCCTTTGGGCAAAGTGACTTTTAGGAGCACTGGGAGTTTTCCATGTAAGATCAGAACTGGGAAGGAAACGGAAATTCACTTTAAGACTTGATGGTTTATGTTGTAATCAACAGTATAAGGTAGGGGCGGTGGGGCACTTTTATATGACAGACTACAGTCTATCAAATAGTTTTATGTGTTGCTGCCTCACAGCCAGATTGGTTCACACTTTTGTCCTTCTCGTGCTGCTGTCAGACACTAAAGAGGCATCATTAAAGTGGACATCAGATGGCCATTTGAAACCGCTTTTGTTTCATCTAGTTTCTACATGAGCTTCACAAGCATCATAAGTCTGTCAGTTTGTAATTTAATTCAATTCAAAAAATTTTTATTAAAGGGACAGATTTTTATCCCATCCAGTGGTGAGGTCATATACTGCAACCATTCTTTATCCCGTTCCTTTTCCCAAGACTCATTTCCGTCTACAGTAGTTGAGAAATATCATTGATCCAGGAAACATAAGTCATGGACCAACACAATTTCTAGTAGTATTCTCTCAGTTTATGAGGTTAGTTTTGTGAAATAGTTGTTCTCATTTAATAATGTATATTGATAAATGTCATATGTCCATTAGAAGACAACTTATTATATTGTCTTTTTTTATTTTTAGATCGATTACTTCAATGCTAATATTAGCCAGCAACAACTGAAAATGAAGCTAACCTAGCGATATAGCTACTAATCTAAGTAGCCACATATATTTATAGTGTGAATAGAGGCTCACAGAACTCGGGAAGCAGTGGGAGGTTGGGCAGCAGGAGACGAGCGCGGGTACCCGGGAAGAACCCCCGCGGACCCACACTGGATACCCTGCTCTAATCCCCCCCCACCACCGCCGGAGACCACCCGCACTGATATATAAATGGCAAATTCACGACCTATAAGACTTGTTCATGGCAGTAATTACTAATTAATAAGGTCCTACTTTTGAATGAAACAGTCCATTTTTGTTAATATTACACAGTAATATTACACAGTGTTACACAGTGAAATTAATAACTTTAGACCGATAAAACAAAACTACATCACTACCTTGAAAACAAGATGTCACTGTCTGACTTCTTAAACTGGCTTGTGTTTTTGTCCTTCTTGGACTCGAGTGAAAATCTGATCAAATTTTTATCTCTAATTTATGGTGAAACAGTAAAGCACAGCTGCAGTCACTGGATCCAATTTCAGTCAAAAGATGGTGATAATATGCATATTTGAAAACTTAACAGTGATCTTTGACTCAGTGCAATGATAGATTTGATAAACCAGCAGAGAAAACGATTGCATTATGTGATAAGAGTTCAATTTTAGGCCTTCTTTGCAGTCACAGGCAGAAAGGATTAAAAGCAAAATTATTGGAGTGATGAATTTGTGTAGTGTTAGTGAGATGCCTGGATGAGTGAAATTCCATTTAAAATCATGTGCTAAGTAACAAAACAAATAAGCGAGAAGCATTAGAGCATTAACGTAAGCGTGAGGGATCCAATATGAATTTTACACATCCACCCTGAGTTGTCCGTGACAAGCAGATTGGATTAACAGAGACAATTATAGAGGGAGGATGAGATTTACTGACACATTTAGCAAACTACACGCAATATTGAATTAATATTCTTATCTTTCCAAGCTTTGCTCACCTTCATAAAAGTGAAGCTGTGGTTCATATGTGCTGCTTTTTGTTTTATTTCTGAGCACTTGAGGCACTTTAATGCATTGTAGTTTGAAAGATTTTTTTTAAAATCTCTTTGTCAGCCACCTTAAAAAAACCCACACATGACTCTCTCAGGTTTTCACTCATCTCACATGTCAGAAACTCAAAAATTTGACAGTTTCCTTTATTCACGGATCAAAAAGAATCACATCACACCCCTGATGGTGGATTTTGAACCACTCAGAGCTGTTAACCTCAGCTCATTCGCAGGATTAATAACCAGCAGAGGGATGTTCGGCTCAGGGGAAGATTGCTCTGCATTTTTTCTTTCCTCCTGGTGTCATGTTAGTGAGGAATCTGTTTGAATACCCACCTTCAGCCCCTTTAAAACTATCTATACCTCATCATACAAGACGGGGAGCCATTTAAACGTCTATCTCGACATTGCATCATAGAGCTTTTGGATAATGACCACCTGAAGGGGAAGCAGCTTTTGTGAAAGATGCTTTTGTATTACCATGCAGATCATATCCTCAAAGATCTTCTGGTTACTATGAAGTCATCACAAGGTGCAACTATTAGTTATGAGGCTTGTCAACAAATATACAGATCAATATTTGTCTTTAGAGGGCTATGAATAATATGAATAATGCTGGCTGCTTGAAATGTGGGATGTGTTGCAGGATCAGCAGCTTCTCCATTGAAAACATCCTCCTTTCAAAAGTGTCTAGAGACTAAAGGACAATACGAACACATTTAATTTTCTACTAACGCTGAGCACATCAAAGGTTGATAATTTAGGCAGGATGGTTCTAGGGAAACCAGAAAAACCCTCAAGGATATGTGGCTGCTGACCTTTTAAAACTATGAACAGTGATTACAAAGACCTGCTTTTGAACTGAACAAAACACTGGGATGTAACAAAAGGCTAAATTGAAAGAAGTGTTTTATCTTCCAATAATTTCCTGTAAAGAAACAGTTTCTCTGTTGGATACCTTCTTTGCTGCTCCCCTTTTTCTTTTCAGTTTTCTTTTTGTCTTGTCGTCACCTTCGAACTTGCAGGGGGTTAGCCTGGCCAGCAATACCCGTGTACCCACCCACCCCCACATACGCCCTCATGTGGGTTAGCCCAAGTACACTAAGACAACTTTTTGGTCTTCACACTTGTCTGTCCTACTCACATTTTACCTTGGTATCGGGGCTCACATAATTTTTGTCCACGCTGGTCTCGCACAGGATCCAACCTGTGGTCCGTAAAGTTACTACATAGATCAAAAGTCTGCAAAGTCACTGAATTCTCTGGTATTATGTGAACGTGTTCAATTGCTTATAATTTAAACCCATTGATTACAAATGGCACAACAATGATTTATGAGTCATGGTGAATGAGCCAGATGTGATCCAAGTAACATGAACCACCTATGTCATGAGGGCACCGTGTGACCAACCCCCCCCCCCCGCAAAAACAAAACAAAACAAAACAAACAAACAAAAAGATTTGGGTCACATCTGATGGATATGTGGTTGGGTTCAGGCAACCACGCAGATCCTGAGTCAGTCAACCCCAACTATGGACCGAAGAAAACTGCAGATGTGGACTATGTTTGGTTGAAACATTCGGAGAAAGATCCAAATTATAAATAAAAAATGTTTTTGTTGTGTATTTAACTGAGAGCTGCTTTGCTCCAGTTTACCTCACAGGTCAACCCCCCCCCCCCCCAGCTAATGTGGAAGCATAAGAGACGAAATAAAAAAAAATCTTGCCTTGCGCATGCATATTTGAAGGTAAACACATTTAAACATCACTTATGACCGACACAATTCTACATTAATGGACTGCAGCTGAACAACACTAATGAATATTAATGCAGGGTCCTGCAGTGTGTTACTGTCATAGTGATCTGAGGACTGATGTGTGCACATCAACAACGCTGATGAAACAAAGCGCTCTTCCATGCGCCTGAATCCAGCTGATCAATTTGCTTGATCGAGGAATTCATCTTCTGTCAGACACTTTTTACAAAGCGAGAAGCAGCCAATCAATTCAACTCAATTATACTTTATTAATCCCCAAAGGGAAATTACATGAATCAGCCTCCTTTTCTGAAGAGAACGGCTCTGATTTATGCAGAAAGACAGATTTCAATATTTCTCCCAACGCTGCGAGTTGATCTTTTATCAGCTGACCCATTTTCATGCCGCTGCCGCTGTTGTGATTAGTTTGTCAAAGTGTCAGGAAAACCAAAGTGGAACACAACTTCATGAAGACAAAGATACTCAAATTACCATGTGTGAAACAGCGGTTTTCTTTTTTTATTCCTGCACATGGAAAATGCAGCAAATCTGCACATTCACACAAACGAATGGCAGCGAGTGAGACTGCAACACTTGTTAACTATAGATTATGGCACGTTACGGCCATGCAGACTGCAAGAAAAGTGACTGGTAGATTATTTTCGAATTTCCAGCCACAATTTCTCTTGTCTTTGTTGTTTTCAAGTCGGTCAATGGTGCTTTACCAGCTCCAAGTCACGTAAAAATATACAGTTTACTATACACTTTACTTGCTCTGTTGCTATGTCTGAGGTACATACAGGAAGTAAACAAAAGGAAACTAAAAGGAAAAAGAAAAAAAAAAGAGTTTGCACTTCTGACTAGTGGTTGTTGCTGTAATTACAGGGCGATGCAAACAACAATGCACAAGTATAAATACCAGAGACCACGTACAGGCTGTGCGTAGCCAAGGTGTGTAGCTGCTGTGCAGAAGCATCAACTTTTACAGAATGCTGGATATTGAACTGCTAGCTGCAGGTTTATGCATCTAACTACTGTTACCTTGGTTACAATGCACTTTTAGCATTCAGCTGCTACCAAAGCTGGGTTTATTATCATCGGCTCAGTTGCTGCAACCCCTTTCTCTCCAGAGGTGTGGACTCGAGCCCCCGCAACCCAGCCCTCCCGCCACCTATGCCTCAACGGTCTCATCTGTTACCTCAGCAGTAGATTTTAAATACAGCTCCATCCTGATCTCCCACATCACGAAATGATGTGCTTTAACCATCAGTGTTTGAAGCAAGACAGCAAGATGCTGCATATTCTGTCCACTATACCCATGAGTGACTTCATGTGCAGTTGCATCACTTCCCTTTATTCCTCTTATTTTCCTCACATGGAGCTGTATACTTTAAAATTTCAGTCACATCCAAGGCTAAACCTTGCTACTTTGATGTGATGCATAAATATAAATAACTTTAACCAGATAACCCCAGCAGATGAAGGTGCCTCTGCTCTCAACCTCTGCTACCTTCATGCAAGCCTCAATCAGGCAGCGGGAATATCATAAATAGGAAACCTGCAGCAACCGCCATCAGCTTCTCCTACACGGTTTTAACTGAGACACAAAGTTTCCACGTACTCCATTCTGATACTACCACGAATACAGCAAACAATGGACACTGTAGTTCATCTGCCTGGATTCACTGTCTTTGTAAAATGCTTGCATGAGCCATGACCTCACCTTCTGCTTCCAATGAAAAAAATGACACTCCCATCACACAGGTACTTGGACACCAGCCATGAGTCTGGGTGGATAGTTGAATTGTAGCTGCAATCAATTCAATTCAATTCAATTTATTTATATAGCTCTTATAATCCTCTGTTTAGGTAGCAGCATCATATAAAAACAAACTGAACAGATGAATAAAAAGGCTAGCTCTCTGCTGGAGATTGTTAGGGAACCTCTGGAGGTGATTGTACAAAGAAGAATGCTGCATGACCTACAAAATTTAATGTACACTAAAGCAACCCTACCTCGACACTTCGAAATTATTAAACACCAACCTCAAACTTCGGATTTACTGAAAAACCTGCAACAAGAGCTCTGCTTAAGCTACAAACTTCTACAAAGACTCTTCATCCTGACTTTAACCTACTGAGTGACTCTCAGACTTCGTAATGCAACGATATAATGTCCCTTCAGGGTTCAATGCTAAAACCCCAAAAACTCGATCATAAATGCCCAAAAGAGCCCTTTGCCAGCCATGTTCATCTGACTGAACGCCCCGCGGCCACAGCCTAAAGACCGCAGCTGCTGTACTCCTACGAGACTCATTTCATGAACAGATGTGAACGTCTGCCAAGACAAAGAGGAAGACACAGGAAGAAATGAGCAAAGGGGATAGAAATTGTTTATGATCCATTCACCGTAAGGTCACATTTTTAATTAACTCCCGTCCAGCTCAGGCGGCCTTGGGTCAAAGTCTCTAGTCGCATGCAAACTTTATTTGAGCCTCTGGAAGAGCCCTCTCCATCAACATTACTTTTGCCTTTTCCTCTAGTGAAAGAACCAGAAACCTGAGTGACCCTTCATCTGATCCAAATGAACCGCAGCATAGTGGTCCACTGGGAGCCAGACTGGCCACCACCCATGCGTCATATTAAAACACCGTAATTATTAATCCTGAAGCCTCTAACAGTATAATGTGCCAGTTGCCAAGAGACCGCTGTGCTTTATAAGAGGAAAGGCTTCCTGAGACACGGCAGGATAAATAGTGGTTTATTCACCATGAGATGAGGAGCAAGTACTGAGGGATGTGTATTTGAGGAGTTTTGTTCCGAACACAAAATTCTCACTTCTGGGAGGAAGTTAATGAGATTATGCCACTGTGGCTGAACTTAATGGTTCTATTGAAAGAAAGACATTTTGGGAAATCATCATCCCGCCTCTGAAGCACACTAATTAATATGTCATCTTTTTTTTTAATGCTCTATGCAAAAAACAAACAAACAAAAAAAAACTAGTAGTTGCAGTTAAGACTGCGCAAGCATCAAATTTATGAAAAAGACGAGAACTCAGAGAAAACTGAACAGATGTCCCAAACAAGTCTCAAAAGTATTAATTAAAAAGTACTACTGTTACAGATAATGCTCTGCAAAGCCAAAGCTAAAATTCATGTTTTATCTTTGCCAGACTCTTTCACTCAGCAAAATGGTTGTCTCATCTTTTTTCCCTTAAAAACAATGATGCCTGAAACATTTTTCTTTGATGATTTAACTGTCACTCTGCTAAGTAAAAAAAAAATGCCAGTAATTCTGGCTCTTTGTTTTTATTTTAAATCCTTTATATTGAGAAAGTGACAAGGAAAGTCTTTCGTAATGTCATATTAATATCCATAAATCCAGACATGTCCGACCACTGGGATCACAAGCACTGCGTTCCAGCTGTGTTGTGGTTTTGCTGCATCCTCAGCCTGACCTCGGGACGTTTTAGATGCGGAGCTCGGTGCTGCCTGCTCGGTTAGATTACAAGTTTATCTGAAAGTTTCAGGACCATGTGAGAGTCACATCAATCTTCTGATTTAAAGGACAACTTTCTCGCTAAGACTCTCTGCTACTTGTAGCCACATTGCAGTATCACATCGTCTCTCACGGGGGTGTCAGACTCCAGTCCTCAAAGCTGTCCTGCATGCCGGGTTCACACTATATGACTTAAGCTGAATCAGAGGAAAGATGGCCAATCGCCTAGCAACAACAGCATCAAGTAACAAAGGAGAAACGGGGAGAAAAACGTGCAACTCAAATTATCTTGATTTTCTTCTCAGAGCACAGGACAACATTTAGGACAACCTCATGTCCATCTAGCAGTCCTGCAGAATGTGGCAGCGTTCAAACATTTAATCTGTTTTACTGTAGTCCCCCGTATGACAACAATTACAGCTGGCATCAAATCACAAGAAATGATTTAGCCCTCCTATATTTGACAGTCAGGGTTAGTTGTCCATACTGACCCCCACATCATTCTAATTATTTTAGCTTTTAGTTGATGTCACCGCTTGACATTTGCTTGTGATAGATGATGATAGATGTTCATTCAATTACCTGCCAAGTATTTCTGAAGAGCTGGCCCCGTTTCCAAGCAGCCCCATAGATGACATCCAAAGAACCATCTATCACTTCAAGCAAACTCTGTTTACTGTACACTGCTGCTGTAATATGATGTAATTCTGACAACATTAGAGGGATGGTGTGCTTATGGGAAAGTTTTTGTTAAATGGACTCTAGGACTCTGCATTGCACAATGGAATTTTTTTTTTTAAAGCATCCATTAGCAAGCAGGAAAAAAAAAACGGCTGCAATAGTAGCAATTTTGGATCAAAGTGCTTGATGAAAGCACTGTCAAATAAGAGCTCAATTTAATCCTGCTAATTCTGTTTGTTTTGTGTTTTTATAATTTGAACTAACCTATCAGTTTGTTTTTGATCAGTGACAGGCTGCTCCACCCGCAGGGTTTGATTAATGCATCACAGCATGGCCTTTGGTTTTGATCAGCACGCCTCGACGAACAACAATAAATCGCTTCAATCAACACGCTCCGCTGCTTTCACACTGGCACACCCCCTGGAAGGACTCCAATCAGTTTTGCATGATTTTGAAACTGGGGATTGTTTGTGATATAACAATAGTGTTGCAGTTAGCAAATACCCCTGAAGGAAAACTTTTTGTCACCATGAAACTAAATGTTGTGAAGCACTGGGAGGGGAGAGGGGGGAGGGGGGTCTTACACAATCCTACCAGGCTGCCCAGATCAGTCTCACAGTACACTGGTGTTCCACAGGCTATCAATCAAAATGGAAGAGTACAGAAAGAAAAATAGAAGCAAGAGAAATTGAAAGTTTTATTGCAGAAACTGTCACCATAAAAGCTCCGTATGAGAAAGTGGATGCAATAACACAATGTACACTGGAAATGCGGGTTAACACCGTGCACAGATATAAGATGGGAAGGGAACTTGGACTGCTTATATGGATAGCATACGATAATCACTCCTTACACCAGGGGTAGGGAACCCTGGTCCTGGAGAGCCGTAGTACTACATGTTTTAGGTGTATCCCTGTTTCTACACACCCGATTCTCATGGCGACTCATCATCATCATCAGCTTGTTACCAAGGTCTGCACATGACTGCCAATGACACAGTCATGTTTATCATGGTTGCGTTGAAACAGGGATACACCTAAAACATGTAGGACTACGGGTCTCCAGGACCAGGGTTCCCTTCCCCTGCCTTACACGGTTTCCTTTGATCCGAGGTTTAAACAGTGGGCATCTAAATGTGTAAAAGCACTGCGTAGTGTGGTAAAGGGTGTGTCTATGATGAGTTTCCAGGACATGAGACAAACATCTGAATGAGAACATCAGGATCTGTTCAGATACTTACAGCTCACTACAATATGGAAATGAAACTGGGTAAGTCTGGATTAAAAATGGAATTGTTAAAATTTTAATGAGAACAGTAAAATAATTTCTAACACATTGCTGGAAAAACATAATTAGATTCTTTATCGTTCCTAAAAGTCAGGACTAAATCTATATCACGAACACAAGCAAGTTGGAGACATTGTGGAACAATGGATGTGGATCACACATGTATTCTGGCTTTGTCCAGGCAGTTTTGGAAAGATGCTCACTACACAATCATGAAGTTCCCAGTAATGGTCTGTTCTTGTATTTTGGCCATATGTCAGGAAATATTTTGTCTAAAGATAAATAGCTTTTGAAAATTATGTTGGCCGCCTGTAAATAGGCAATTACTAAGAAGTGGTTCAAGCGTGTCTCACCGACACAAAAGGACTGGACCAGGATTATAAATGGACTCTTTGAGATTGAATTTGTCATCCAGATCGAGGACTCAAGAAAACACCATGTTTGTAGAAATGGGCAAGCCTCGCCTCAACGCTAAAGTCTAAACAGTCATTTAAAGGTGTGCTGGATTTAGCGGCTAATACGATGGACCCCAAGTGGCTTCGTAACGGGACTGTGAGGGGGACTGCAGACCCCATGTAGAGCAGGGGTGTCAAACTAATCTCAGGCCACATCATCACCATGGTTACCATTAAAAAGCTGGTTATTATTTTCTGTCTCAACTAGCTGTGTTGTCAGGTTTCTCGCTAGTTCTTGTACTTTATGGGCATCTGAAATTTCACAAAATTCATAACTTTTATCATAAAACTGAGGCGTTTCGTACTAAAATTTTCGTGTATGATCGCAAATTTTACAAACATGAAAATTTTGTTGTAAAATGGTAAATTTCACAATTGTTCCGTTAAAAAAAAGTGAATTTTTGTCAAGAAATGTCAATTCAATTGTAAAGTTTTCAGATTTGTGAAATTTAAGACTTTTGTACTTAAATATTGTAATCATTGAGTTTTTTAAAGCAAATTTTAAATATAATTGCAAATTTTGAAAGACTTTTTAATCGTACAATCACAAATGTTACAGAATTTGCAATATAATATAATAATTTGACATAAATTACATTAAAATTAAAAGTTGTAAATTTGTATTATTTTCAACTTTGTCCTAAAATTCACCAATTTTTGTTAGAAAAGAAGTTACATTTACAAAAATTTGAAACTTTTTGTTGTAAGAGCTTTTGCAAACATTTGATGACTTAGACATTATGATGTCACACCGTCCTGTTGAAATGTCCTCAGAATGATTACGACTGTTGCGTGAGGGACAATAGAGAACAAATATTGCACACATTGTGGATGGTTTGAAAGAGTGAGAGAAGCCGTCTAGAGGACAACTTACATTTCACCAATTAAACACCTAAAATACAGCCTTAAATCTTCCATCCAGATTGTTTAACAATCGTTCACATCTGATTTATGTAACCAAAAGCGGATACACAACTTACAGCTTGCAGGCTCCAAACTCCACCAGTCAGTTTGAACTAACGAAGCCTTCTGGATAGAAGGTGAAAACATCTTCAAGGGCAAAGAAAAAGAAGTTTAATTGATTAAAACCTTTAGGAGTTCCTCTTTGCTTGTGGACAGAAGAAAAGCCCTAAAGACACAGCTGGATCTCAGGTTCCAACCTTAGAAAATCAGAATTTAAAGTACCAACAATCTGACAAACTACTGAATGCAGTTTGGGAAACCTGACAAGAAATCATAGTTATACAGTTAATTATGACCATTTAAAGTTCCAGAGTATAACGTTAAGGTCGACCTACTAGCAGGAATAATGTAATTAAGGTGTAATGAGCATGAATAAGGATCAGGTTGAAAAAAAAGAAACAGGGAGTTGCTGTTTAAGTCTCTCTTTTTTTTAATTTGTGCAACACAAATAAATGCTTTATGATTCAGAAGATGTGATAGCAACGCTCTGATGTCATTTTGATTGACGATCTCCATAGATTTTCACACGGTGGGGAGGCACTGGAGGGTTTTGTTTAAACCATAGCAACTCTGTTATTACAGGATGGATTAGAGGTGAAAGGCCACAGTAAGGACTCAATAAAAACCCATTTCAGTCAGGTTATTCACCCCGGGA
The DNA here is from genome assembly GCA_037176975.1 of Arrhamphus sclerolepis. NCBI lineage: Eukaryota > Metazoa > Chordata > Actinopteri > Beloniformes > Hemiramphidae > Arrhamphus > Arrhamphus sclerolepis. The sequence goes on along the minus strand of JBAMYA010049662.1, from coordinate 5,539 downwards.
TGAAGCATGAGAGGTTGTTGACACAGCAGCACTCCAGCAAACCAACACGGGACTGCCGGTGTTTTCAGAAGCGCTGGGTGTGGGAGTGCCCACGCAGTGTAGAGAGGACTCGGAAATGAGTGTGTGTGTGTGTGTATCCTCTCAGTTTCATCGCTGACCCATGACTTGCACCAAGGGACAGTGTAGAAACGTATAACTAAAGAGATTGGCTTGGAGGCGAAGATGCCTCCAAGTGAACTCTATTACAGCGAGTGCAGATTGAAATGGGAAAGGAGCACAGAGGCGCTAGGTTTGAATGGGGATGAGAGGCTTAATGCGAAAGGGAGCATTATGAAAGTAATACAGTGTCCATACAGCAACACAAACAGCCATGCACACAACATTTGTGATTGTCATCTTCTTTCAGTAAATTAGAGCTTTTCTCAAGAGGATATTACCAAAAAACAAAACAAAAACAGCCTGGAAATAAATAAATAAAAAAAAGATCAATTTACAACAAATAGCAAATCACCTCATTTATTCTGCAGCAGTATTGCAGATAATAAAGAGATCACATTTACCCCATGTACATTCAATTAGTAAGTTTTGACTTTTATCACGTTATTCATGACCAAAATAAAACCCAGTTGGGTCATTAATAAGAGATGAAAAACGTAATTGTTCTGCATTTCTAATGTTTTACAGTGTTGTGACACTTAATGTTTAAACTCCCTTCTCTTTCGACTATTTCCTTTTGTGTTTAAGCAGTAATTTAGTGGAATATGAATGTCTGAAGCAAATTCAAGAGCATCATGATTATACTGTTAGAAGCAGCTGACAGCACTTAACCTGACCAAACCGTTCCTGCAATTACTGAAGACATCCTGTAGGTCTTATTCTTCTTCACGGCCGGATGCTGAATGCCTAAGATGCAATTTAAAAATAATAGAAATGAATAGTTACAGAATAATAAAGAATATTTTTCTCTGCGGGGATTCAGGTCTGCATTACAATTTATTGAAAAATGTATTATACAGAGGGTCACATAAATTTATCTCTAAAAAGTATTTTAGCAGCAATATATATACAAAGAACAAAGTTCAAGGAATTTCTTACTCATATAAAATTTCTGTGTGCAGCATTTTAATGTACTGATGAATGACATACAATGCTAAGAACACATTCTGTAGATTATTGTTGAAATAATGACCTTTATCTTTGTTATGGTCACATGTCAGTTCAGGACACAAGAGTCTGTCAGGTGTCGGTGCTCGACTCTGCTACGAAAAAAAGGTCTATGGGAAGGTACAGGGCTGGTACTGGAGGAAGTGGTGACAGTCCGCATGCAGCAGCTACAACTAACTAACAAACATGACGTCACAGGAGTCAGTTTCATCACTTCCAGCCCAAACCTGCAGCTGGGATGTCAGACTGAGTTGATCTGGAGTTCCCAGACCACGTTGCAACAACTCCCTCGATGTCTGACGTGGTGCTGACATCAGTCGCTGCCAGCAGGTGCTCCAGATGGAACCAGAAGTGCCAGAGGCTGGTTGGTGTAGCGGTTTTGCACATTTGTTATGGGTGGAATGAGCTGGATGGGTCGCATGAGTGAAGGTGATGATGAAACACCCCAGTGCATCTGATGGATGGATGTTTGACACAGTCAGACTAAAACTGACGAAGTAACCAGATGTTGTGGTTGGTAACACAAACAGAAGACTGATAGTGATGGGTAAGGCTGGTCTCGTCAGTGTACCAAATCACTTCAATCAGCTCGAGTTGTTCCATAATTTATCAGAGCTCTGACTGCATCTCTTACTGAACGGTTCCTCAGCTTTTGATTCCTGGCTTCTGCCAGTGCTTCCTTTGGAAAACCAGAATCCGCTGATAAATCACATTACATGTAGCTGACGTTTTTATTCAAAGCATCCTTTTGGACATTTGAACATTGGAGCTTCCATACTGAAGATTTGAGATTAACCTGCCTGCCACTCGTATGACGCATCCAGATACCAGTTTATTCCTTTGTGAACCTTTGATCTTGTCAGCATTGTGACGACACACATGTGGAGAGCGTGACAGAAATAACAGCTGACAGTATTTTATACTAAAATAATGTTACTGTTAAGTGAACGCTTCAGCCTGTCTCCCAGTCACACACAATAACTTGCACACAAACGCGAACAAAGTGAATAATAATATATATAATATTTCAATTTCCCCTCAGGGATTAATAAAGTTATATCTATCTAATCAACATAATATAAACTGTCATCAAAAATAAGTTTCTTACAGTCTGTGTGTGCATTTCAGACACAAAACGCTGATATGTACATTCACTGAGGATCTGTTTAATTCATGTTGCATGAACAAATTACAAAGCCCTGAACGGAGAATTAAATAAGCCTCCAAAATATAATTCAAAGGCCTAATGTGGTTAGGAATGAAGTTGCAGACACTTAGGTCAGAGCATTTGTGCATTCATTAATGTTTCCCACTATGAAGAGATTATCTTAATCTCCATTAACTGTGGACAAAACTGGAAATGGCTCTGTACTTACACCATTACACACAAAATCTGCATCACTGTGCGGCCTCACAAAGACAAGTTAGATCTCCAGCGTGTTCTGAACATAATAACTACTTCACCTCTCATGCAGCCAATAAAGTCTTTTTGAGGAGTATATAAAGCAGTCGAAATATGTATTCTGGCTCATTTGTTAATGGCTTTCTACTCACAAAGGAAAGCAATAACTTAAAAGCTTTTTTTTATATTAATAATGAAAGTAGCAGCATTTATTATTTCATGAATGTATTCCATGCCTTTTTACCTGCCTACCCACTAAATGACAGGAGATTAAAATAAATACGCCTCTTGGGGCCGAAGACAGATGCTGCTGTGCCAACGTGCTAGAAAAGATGTAAAACATTGATTGTCAACGTTTGTTGAGGAATAAACAGGGTTTTCACATCTTCAGCTGACATCGCGGGTCGATCCAGTTCTTTCACACTGCATGGCCCAAAGTTCAACCAAACTCACGAGACGACTTGTGTTTTACAGTTAGATGTTGTGGCATTGACAGCTTTATCGGAGAGAAGAAATGAAGACGAGACGTTGTAATCCCCCCACAGAAACCTGCAATAGGGAATGGGAGCCTTGAAAGTTCTGCTGCAGCACCTGTACTGACCTCAAGGTCAAATCCGGCCCGACGCTTCATTTTATCTGGACCACGAGAGCGTGCAGAGACAATCATAAACCTGTGAGCAGAACATTTGAGGAAATTTCAATGCGACTGCGACCGTCTGATTCAGTACCGACATCGAAAAGTGGAATAACTGAGGAGGAGAGCAGCTGGTTTATGTCAAAAAGTCACAATTTAGCAGAAGATGTAAAACAAAAACGTTATTTCTTTTCGTCTCATGATTTTTTTATTTTCAAAAAAGGTTTTTTTTAAAACAAAAAGTTACAGCTTCAAAAATTATGCCAAAATGTTGCAAACAGTTCATATCATCCAACAAAAGAAATTGTTTTATCAGAAAGTCAAAGGTTTGTGACATATGCGATAAAGAAATTGTGATTTTAGTACAATAAGTTTCCATTTTTTTTTCTTTTTTTTTTAAAATTTGTGTTTATACGAGAAAAAGTTGGTTTATCGGTACAAAGACCTCAATTTTATGAAGTTTCAAAGTTTGTGAAAATGTTAGATTTTTAAATGTAACTTTGAAACAAATTACCATGTCACAGTTTTTTCTGAAAGTTTTTTCTATTTTTATTTGATAAAAGAAATTTTTTTGAATTATGCAAAAGCCTCAATTTTATGAATAAAAGACACATTTTGAGAAAATTTAGTTTTTTTTTTTTTTCTTTTCTCAAGAGTCAAGAACTGGTAAAGAACAGGTCCTTTAATGGTAACCATGGTGATGATGTTGCTCAGGGTTTGACACCTGTGTGTTCTACAATTTTTCCTCACAAAAATTTTGGGAGAGTTATGTTTTTGAAAGTTCTAAACACTTTTGAATAGAGGCTTTCAGTTATAAAAGTTTTAGATTCTCTCAGTTTCTTAGTATATTGGCGAATATATGCAATTAAGACACTTTGAGGTCTATTAGAACTTACAATCACGTCCGTATTCCAGCTGCGACTCCAAAAAATTCTTTCCAAACTTTGGACTTGCCATTGCTGCTGCTAGCTATTAACAATGCTAACGCATAACAACGCACAACTTATTTAGCACATAACAGCATAACATGACAGAACTGATAAAAAATACAACAGTCTTATGTGTTTGTGTGACCCAACGTGACCAAAATGAGACAACCATTATAACCAGTAAGATTAGCCAAGTGTTTACTTGTTTGTCATGTTGGAGACGAATGCTCTTCAAGCCTGACTTTAAAGTTAAAATTCTGAGTTTGGGGTCATTAGGTTTATTTTAACGTGTTTGCAGATGGGAGTTGTTTTTCTTTTTCTTTTTTTTCTTAATATTTTTGCTGCTTTTGTTTTAATTCTGTAAAGCACGTGGGTGGTCACGTTTGCAGCCTCTGATGGACGTTATGGGGCCAGGTTTGTATCATCATCTCCACATCAGCTCCAGGCGCCTCTTCTTTTTTAAGCGAAAGTCTTCATTATCGATTTTGGCTCCAGCTGTACATCCGTCTCCAATTTTTACTCTATCCCTCTTTGTCTAAAGCACACTATATTAAGTCAGCTATCCATCTGCACACCTTGCTCAGCGTCTGTGCACGTGTGTGTGTGTTTGTGTGTGTGTGTGTGTGTGTGGGTGGATTGGATGTTTTCTGTTTACCCGTTTTATTTAAGCCTTGAATGTTCCCATGAGTAAAAAAAAAACAAAAACACTGATATAACAGTTTCCTGAGATACAGATTAGAAATGGTTCACACACTAGGATTGGTAGATTTAATATTCATGACTTTCTTTGGGATTAAGAATAATAGGATTTAAAATGGTAGAAAAAATACCAGGCTGTAGAAGAAGAAAAATTTCAAAACAGACACCCACAAAACTGGCTCTACTTTTATTCATCCTTTTCAGTGTTTAGATCCTTTACCAGTGAAAGTCTGTACCACTTAAATCCCAGTTTATGTTTAAATACAGTGGCAGCTGGGGGCAAAGGCCGAGCTCAGAACACCTAAGTCTGCATTCAGAAGTGGATTATTTTCAATTTCCAAATTCTGATTGGGTGACTAATTTGGGTTTGATTTTGGTAGAAAATCTAATTCCTTATCTGGTGAGCAGATTACAGCCTCTTTTATCGCACACAGAGTATTTATATTCGACTGCGTCACATTTGCACTCATGTGACTTCTATGGTCCTCTCTGCAGGTTTTAGAAAGTACCAAATATTTGTGATTTAAGCGTTTCATATTCAACTCACAAGTACTTGCATGCACCTAAAGACTCCGATTTTGTCAGAAATGTCAATAAGACAAGTTTACTTGTAGAGCAAAGTTAATACACAAGCTAATTCAAAGTGCTTTACATCTACATAAAATCACAAGAGGCAAATAAAATCATTAAAACATATAAATAATTAAATAA
>JBAMYA010049654.1:0-33276 GCA_037176975.1 Arrhamphus sclerolepis | reverse complement strand
GAACCATGGCCTCGGACTTAGAGGTGCTGATTCTCATCCCAGCTGCTTCACACTCAGCTGCAAACCGCCCCAGCGCATGTTGGAGGTCCTGGCTCACATCTTGGAAACATACAATCTTTTGTTTGTTCTGGATAAAGCCCGAAGTGACAATGACTTTTTTCTTCTTTTTAAAAAAAAAAAAAGTTTTCCATAAATTGACTGTAAAGATTCCACAAACGTCTCCATCAAATTTGTTCAGCTGTTCCTTAGATATGGCCTTGCGCTAACCCTCATTAGACAACTATTCCAAATGAGGACACATATAGAAGGTCAACAGATACAGTGCCATAAAAATCAAATACATCAAATTTATGTGGTTTAGTATCTGAAGAACTGTCACTGATACCACGCCCTTATTTTCAACATTTTTGGGAGTATTTCTGATGCTGCTATCAGTATTGGAGCAGCTCTCGTGGTTGCTGAGATACAGTCATTTTGAATCAGGTTTGTCATTTTTGTGCAGGAATCTCAAAAGCAAGCCTTGTGTAGAAGAAAAAAAAACAAAACAAGAAAACATTTAGATATTGGGGCTTTAGTTAGGTACCTGGACAGATTTGCACTATTTCGGTTGAAGTGCTGGTTAACATGTTGTTCTGCAAAACTGCAAAAACATGTTTTGTGTCAAACTGATATTTTGTGATGATATTTGATACGTTTGATTTGTGATGTGATTTTTGATGATACACTCAGTTAAACCAGTCCCTGATGATCTGAGGGGTCTGGATGTTTCAGAAGAAACTAATTGTACTTTGCTTGTACTTTGGTCAAAGATCATTTAGTGCTTCATAAACTAGTCGTAAGATTTTAAAATCTATCCTTTGACTCACAGGAAACCAGTGTAAAGATCTGAGGACTGGTGTGATATGGTCCAGTTTCTTAGTGTTCGTAAGGCAGCAACATTCTGATTGATTTCTTGTTAAGACTTGCAAACACTCTATTAAAGTAGTCTAATCTGCCGAAAATAAAAGTTTTTCCTTGTCTTGTTTGGACAGAAAACCTTTAATTCTTTATATGTTTTTTTAAGGTGGTAATAGGCAGATTTAGTCTTTAGTCTTAACATGTTTGTTAAACTTCAGCTCTGAATCAATAATTATGCCAAGATTTCTGGCTTGGTTTGAAGCTCTTAGTGACAAGGAGTCAAGGTGAGCGCTGACTTTTGACCTTTTGATCGCTTCTGTCTTGTCTGCATTGAGCCGGAGAAAGTTCTGGCACATCCACTCACTGATCTGATGAATGCACTGACTTCACTCAAGAAACTGAAGTTTGGAGACGTAGACTCAAGCAGAATAGTTCCACTCTTGTGTTTCAGTTAAAAAAAAAAAAATCAAACTTTTGCTCATTAATAAAATCATGTATTAAGAGTTATTTGCCAGCCAGAGACCTGACATTTAAAAGAGCTAAATTTAATGTGTTAACAGCTTTATCTTTGCCATATGTTGGGAAAAACTGCAGCTGACTGGTGGGAATATTTATTAAAGTCGATGGTGTCCTGTTTCTTGGAGGATGAACCATTCATTTAGTTTTCCTTTTATCGATTGAGACACAAATTACAGAAGCTTCCAGCGCCCCGGGCCCAGGCTTTTCCTGGAATAGCAAGTACTAGACACCTGGAAGCCTGGACCCAGACTGCATCAGCTGGACCCAGACCGCATCAGTTGGAGGTGGCCCCTCGAGCGACAAGCCTCGAGGGTGGAATGGTGGAGATGGTTTTGCTGGAGTTTTGTGAGAGAAAAATGATGGGCAGGGAGTTAGATGAATTCCTGCAGTGTTTGTTCATCTGGCCAGGGAACAGCAGAAGAATGCCCAAAGAACTGGGCAGGGACAAGGTTTGGATGGGAGTGGGTGGGTCCTCTTTGGTCTGAAATGCACTGAGTGGACATCACAGACAGCACATGCATTGGAAAGTCATGCCTTCAGTGCATAGGCTGCTGAACCACTCCATCCATACTTGGACCGCTGGAATAGGCCCACTAATGTGGACTTTGGCTTTCATAAGTCCCAAGTCTTTATTTTCAATCTGACTTGGATATAATAAATATTTTTTGATCAAATATAAAGCAAGTAGGATATTTTTTTTCCTACATCTCCTCCTACATGGATTGGTATCGATATCAGCTGATGCCTAAAGACTGAAATGGTTGGATCAGCTAATCCAATAACTGACACTGTATCAAGGTTCATAATTATCAATCTAAAATTGTATTGAAAAGATTTTATTGATCATTGTCCGAACTTTTTTTCTTCTATGTAACTGGTTAGCTGCATCACTCTGCATGTTCATGCTGATGTCAGATCAGTTCTCCTGGATTTTCCTAACTGAAGGACTCTGGAAGTCCGGAAAACCTCAACCTTCCTTTCACAGCTTTAGTAAAACAATAATGAAGGTGATCTTTCAGAGGAATCCATCTCCCTCCCCTCCCTCCCCCGTCTCTCTCTCCCTCTCCTTCTCTCTCTCTCTCTCTGTCCTCTCCTCCTCCAGCCTGCTTTAGGAGACCTCTCTCTCTCTCTCTCTCTCTCTCTCTCTCTCTCTCTCTCTCTCTCTCTCTCTCTCTCTCTCGGAGCTGGACATGAGAGGTGGGCCGTCTCTCTCCTGCAGCCAGCAGCCGCCGGGCTCCTCTGCAGCATCCCGACGCTTCGCCATGGCTCTGGGGACTAAAAGAGTCGTTGGGATTATCTCGCAGGTCGCCCTGCTTCTCTTCTACTTGAGCGGGACATCCGCAGAAGGTGAGTCCGCTGTGCGCCTTTTTCACTTTCCCTCCGCGGAGCGCAGAGCCAGAGACGGAGCGCTGAACGCGACTTCCTCCCACCACCACCACCACCAGCGGGACCCCACTATCAGGCTTACACGCTATTTGTGACTCTTCTGTTAATTAAGCTGCTAATTATTAAAAATTTGAAAGGTTCTAGCTACTATGTAGTTCTAAATGCGATGGCTTTCTGCGCGTCTTCTGTGCGCATCAGTGTTTGCAAAGTGATTTATTTATTTATTTATTTTTTTACATGAAAACTTTTATTCTGCTTCATTATTTTCTCTTTTTCAAGATCATGTTTCTCCCAATATCAGACCCACTGGTAACACAAATATGTCCATACCGCTGCAAAGAGCTGCATTTGTGAGCATCAAAGGTCTCAGCAGGCATCCTTCCTCCGCTATCAGAGCACGCTTCACCCACTTTGGACAAAACAAGTCCATCTGCTTTTTGCTAAGTTTGGTGCGCGGTGCAGTGCGACGAGCATCCCGGGATTGAGCCAGGGAACCAGGTTGGGGGTGCGTTTGTGTGTGAGGGGTTGCAGAGGTAGACTCGTGACTGACGGGTTGCCGGTTTGAGTCTGAGACGTGCTTTTTCCTCCTCTGAGTGGTGCCTGACCTCAGCTGCAGACTGTGCAGGTGTGGAGCTGCGTGGGAATGTGAAGCAGGGCGTTGCTGTTGTCCTCTTCTGGCTCAGAGAGGAGGAGGACTCCGAGGAGAGAGATGCACAAAGGGAAAAGAGGGATGAAAATGACGTATGCTTGGATGTATGTGCATAATACTTTCTTCCTGCTTCTCTCTGTCTGGCATTCTTTTACTCTCCTTTCTTTGACCACTTTGATCCTTGAACCTCTTATATTTCAGCCTTCAGGAACGAATCTAAACGTTGCTTAAAACCTCACTGTTTTAGTTGCAGTTGTATTGAGGTTTACAAGGATTTCAGTCTAATCTGCATTCATAAACAACAATAAAAACACATTTTCTTAAGTATAAATGTGCACCTTTTCAATGAGACAAGCTCAGAGTCATGACATTTAACCCTTACAAAAACATAAAACTGCACATCCATGACAACACTGATTAATGAAATTATTCCATGTTTAATTTATTTATTTATTTAAACTCAAGTCGTTTATTTGTTCTATACATTCATTTTAGAGTATAATGAGTCATTAAACTGCTTCATTTTCAACAAAAAATGTGGAAAAAACTGGGGTGTTCTTAAAACTTTTGACAGATAATACATTTTATAATGCTCTTTCTGAGGAAAAATCAAGATTCAAAGGAATTGTGGAACGTAGCTCAATGTTCCCAGACTGGAATACCTGCAGGTGACTCCATGGATGCAGATGTGAAGCAGTTCTCAGAGAGAGCGGTTTTACAACTAAATATTAGTTCAGTGATTCACAGGAAGTATAAATCTTCAAGCATTTCACAGTTTATACAGTAAATGTTTGAGTTTGAGCCCTGCGATGGACTGGCGACCTGTCCAGGGTGTAACCCTGCCTTTCACCTGAAGTGTGCTGGGATAGGCTCCAGCAGACCCCCGTGACCCTGCACAGGACATAGCGGGTGTAGATGATGGATGGATGGATGGATGAACTACACCATTACTTCCTGTTCATTTGACTGAAGTTTAAGTTGATTTCTTGATACACAGATGATCTCTGAAGACTTTAATTATGCCATATTGTGTTTTCTGACATCCTGTTTTAGATTTGATGTTGTGCTTGAGACTGTTGTCCTGTTGCACAACCCTGGACAGATGATCTCACCTCTGACTCTAGAATACTTCACCACAGAAAGTTCATGATCGACTCAATGACTGTAAGGTGCAAAACAAACCCCCACCAATGCAAACACGCATCAATGCAAACACGCATCAATGCAAACACGCATTAATGCAAACACGCATCAATGCAAACACGCATTAATGCAAACACGCATCAATGCAAACACGCATCAATGCAAACACGCATCAATGCATACACTGAATCGTGTCTATGACAGAAGTATCTGAGTATATTTCAGGCTCTGAATGCAGTGTCATTGCGTCATTAGCAGGCTGCTGCTAATGTGCTAATGTTCAGATGACTCGAAAAGTTAGCGTTAGCATGTTTTGAAAAGGAAATAAATAAAATCCAAGAAAAATAAATGTCTTTATTTCAGTTACACATCTTTCTTCCTCTGTCTCCGCTGTCTCTGGCACTGTTGTTGCTAGGCTACTGTGCTGTGTTAGATGCACTGATGTTTACGTTATTCCTTCACATTTTTGACACTGCCGATATCTGTCGTGGCCTGTCTTTGGTCGCAAGGCGGTTTCTATCTTTTATCTCTGCTTCTAATTGTGACATCTGCGAACACCGGTTTTGAGTTAAGATGGAACATTTTTTTCGTACAATCTCTTCAGTCTGAGAGGGCAATCTTACAGCGTTAACTGAGATGCTGTGGTGGGAGCAAAAATTTCTCCACAACATTGTGAGAAACAGACTGATGAACTCAGAAATGACTTATTCCGCTAACAGCTCCTAAAGGCAGATCTATAGGTTGTAGAATCATGTTTCTTTTTGGCCTTATTTCTGTTAAATTAACAGCACAATGAAAAAGTTACATATTGTTGTTTATCTGAAATTCTAAAACACACATAAAAAAAAGAGGAAAAAAAACCCCCAAAGGATAAAGAAAGGGGGTACTTACCTTTGTTCAATAACTGTATGTTACAAGGGATTTATATGAGAATGAGTTAACATATTAGAGTAAGAAACAGTTTAATTTTGGGGTTGGATCAAGTTTTGTCAAAGAGAAAATAGAAAAGGCATTTGCAGCTCTTGTTTACTGTATATTTTTATTTAGGTGGAAAGAACAGACAACTGAAGGAATACTACACGCGACCTCAGAAGACCTGCAGATGTCATTCTGCTTTATTAGCTAGCTGGGTCCAGCCTCCACAGATGTGTTACAGCACCCTCCGCGCTGTCACTCTTCAACTGCTGGGGTGACACCATATCAGCTGCATGATCGATGGCGAGAAAATCCACCACCAAAGACTTCAGAGGCTATTTACATGTAAATGAGGGTTGGGTTCGACAATTAGCCCCGAAAACGGAGGCCGAGACAGATGGAGAAGCAAAGTGGCTCTTTTCTGATTCGATTTTTCCTGCTGTCGAGGGCCAGTGGGAGACGATGAGAAGGCAAATATTGATATGGCCATAAAACTCATATGATATATTAAGACAGCACAATGAATGGATAAAGCAAACTCCGCAAAGTAAAGTATATTTGTATCGTCTCGTTTCACCTCAATTCACTTCTTCTCATTTTGCAGGAGGACAATTGATCAATACTGAAACAGATGTTTCAACAGTTTAATGAATGATGGCAATAAACAATAAGTCCAGGTCAACTGTTGAAAATATATTCAAAAGACAATATGTCTGCTAAACTGTCCTAAACAGCAGCAATACACTTTTATCAGCTTTATGGTAACCCACTATAATGTGGTACCAATCTGGAAACTCATTTTTTTTTAAAGAACCCACTAAAAATGTACCACTTCCTTGAGCTGCAACATCTAAAAGTCGCAGACAGACACCCAGCGGCTCAAAGGAGAGTCGCTGCTCCTCCACACTGAGGAGAGATCTGCTGAGGTGATTTGAACATCTGGTCTGGATGTCTGCCAGATGTCATTCAGGGAAGGTGTTTCAATCATAACCAGGGGTGTCAGACTACATTTCACTGTAGGCCACATCATCACCATGGTTACCCTTAAAGGGCCGGCTGTTCTTTACTTTCTCAGTCAGATATGTTGTCAGATGTCCCCATAAAGGAATTATTGTCATTAAATCTCAAACTTCACAAAAATTGCAAACTTTATCATACCTTTGTACTAAAATCAAAGATTTTTCTTGTATAATTGCTAACTTCAAAATACTCTTTGTTTGTAAAAAAAAAAAAAAAAAAAAAAAAAAAGCAACTTCAGTTGTAAAATTGCAAGACTATTTGTTTTCAACAGCCAAGACTTTCTATTGCACAAATGTTACAAAATTGTGATCATCTTCCAACTTTCTGTTGGAAGATGGAAGTTTTTTTTCTGAAACATTCATAATATTGCAATTTTTTGCATAATTTTCACTTTTTGTTCAAAAATATTTTTGTTTTGTTATAGAAACTTAATTTTACAAAAGAAATCAGCAACTTTTTCCACTTTTTGATGTCAGTACTGAATTAAACGGGAAGTCACATTGAAAACTTGTCTTTGTACACTCTTGTGGGTCAGATAAAATTAAGTGGCGGTCTGAATTTGTCCCGCAGGCCTCGAGTGGGACACGTGTGCTCTAGATGACCTCAGGACTTATCAGACAGATTATATCTCTACAGATGGTCTGGAAACGCCTCAGCGTCTGCAAACTAGAGCATCCTTTTTTCTTTTTTTTTTGCAGCCTTTAATGTGTCTGTTTTCAGAGAGGACCTGTGTGGTTTTCATTTGCTGAACTGTCTGGACTTCCTTTTCTTCAAAGACCACTGATTGGTAGATATGCAGTACGAGTACAAAAGGATGATGCTGTACAGCCATCCATTTTCAGCTGCTAATCCAATCTAAGATCCTGATGGCGAAGAACTGCACATAAAGTCTGGTCTAAAAGCCTGCCAGCTGATAAAAATGTTCCCATTTTGAAAATATTACATTCATTTGTGCGTGAACAAAGTTAAGGGAAACCACAGAAAGAACAGTGAGACTTTCAGAGAAATTGTTACGCCGTTCGCAAAATGACTTGTTGACTCTAAATGCTAAATTGACGGGCAGGATGGGGCAGTATGGTAAGTGACTGAGAGAACAGAGCCAAAAAGAAAAGTTCTTCATTTACCAGTTGATGCACATTCCAATCTGACAGAATGAGGCGAAAGGTGCGAGCTACCAAAATGAATTTCCTGCAAATGGGGACGAGGAAAACCCTGAAGGGTAGGCTGAATACATAATTATTTGGGAGGGACACTCACTGCATCTCCACACTGAAAGGAGCTAGTTAAGCTGGTATAAGCATCTCGTCAGGAAGCAAATCTTCCGAGGGAGGTGTTTGGGTCATCAGAAGGAGGCCTCGGGGAATAACCAGGACTCAGAAGAAAGGTTCACATCTGTACAGCTATCTTGTAAACAAATCAGTATCATCCCCAGAAAAGCAAGGGGTCAATGGGTGAGGAAGGTCTGGTCCCATTTCCTATACGAGTCATTGTCTTTTTTTTTTTTTTTTTAATTTTGCCAAATCACAAAGAGCAAAAGCGGGGCACTACTGCCACCATGTGGTTTAGAATGGTAGTTCACATGTGACCACCGCAAGTGGAGACACGACAGCTGAAAGGACTCAGGAGGAGGTTGGGCCTGTTAGAGATCCAGCCTACTAGTTTTACCCAGAACCCTCTCCAGTGGAAACACACCTTCTGGTAGCAAAGCTGTTTGTAGTTAAGATAAAGGAGGTTGTTGTGTTGGTGGGGATTCTGCACTACTGCAGACGCCACACTGATCTACCCCCCCAACACCTCAGATCGCCTCAGTGAAGTCACAAATCTGTGCCTCATTTTCACTGTTTATCTTTTACCTTATCTATGTGTGGATGCCAGTACTCGTCATGTTGGGTCCTGGCTGCGGTGCTGTTGATTCTGGAGAAGAAGGTCGGCTTGGTGAGGTACATCAGCGTTGGGTCCAAGCCAAACGTCTCGGCAATGGTCGCCTGGATTCGCTCACGGACTTCTCTAACCATGAAAAATGGACACAATGAGTCAAGATGAAAGCTGACTTGATTATATCAGACAGCTTGATTTATGACAGTGATGCCTTCTCAGGCTTCACTGTCAAAGCACCATGTCCAAGACAATGATGTCACTAGAGTTCAGAGGCTTTACGAGATTAGACGTCCTTAAAACACTTGATGCTTAATTATCTTAGAGGTTTGTGTGTATGTGATGGGTACCTATAAAATGGGATGCATTTTAACAAGAATGTGCATCTGCTTATTATATCTTCCATTATTTGAGCAAATTTCAGTTTATATATAATATATTGCATATATATATATATATATATATATATATATATTTGGAACAAAATTTTGCAGTAAATGCATGACTGGTTTTTCAATTCACATCTTTTAGTCACCTGTAAAGCTTGAAATCCTCTTGTGTGAACACATCCCTGAGCTGATCCCCAAAATACCTGCAGTCACATCATCATCCCCCGCCGAACAATCACAGACAAAGCAGATGGGGGGAGAAGAGAAAAGGTTTTTTTGTGACTGTGAGCATACATTTATATCTGGCACAATGCACAGTCGCCCCGTGTGGGTGTAGCACCCAGCCACTCAAACAGAACATGAGATCGCTGCTTATCATGAAGTCCCCAGTGTGACAGGAAGTGAAGGGATGGAGAGTGGTGTGGAAACACAATCAGACAGATGGTCTCTTACGATCCTGTGAAAGCCACCTGCCCACCGAGACGACGCAGGGATGGGAGAGGGAAAGATGAATGAAAGGAGGAGGATAGAAGGGAGAGGATGATCTGAATGAAACCAGCTTCTGCCAGCAGTGATGAATGAGGCTCGCATGGGTCACTGGACCTGGATAGGACAGCTCACAAAAACCAGCATCAGTAAGATTGATGAGCAACTGCATGACATTCCTGCGGGGAAAACTGGGGTAAACAGGGACAAACAAATAAAGACAGGGTGTGGTTTCCTACCTGTATATGTTCACAAACTGTTTTCCCATTGACAGAGCTCCCGAGTGAAGGTCCAGTATGGAGGCCTGCGATGGTCAAATCAGCACAAACTGGAATTAGTACAAACGGCACTCAGCCCATATCTGCTTACATTCATGCACCAGTGACTGTTTCAAGGATCAGCGCTGATCCCTCTGTAGCCTTCTGATGCCCTTCTGCCTCTGTCCTTTACTTGTTTTTGCTTGTCAAATCCTTTGAGATTCCCATTGGCCCACTTAAATGTCTTAACACTACATAAACAGCTCCTTTATTTGGCCGAGCACCAATTAGGCCTGATGGGGATAGAGAACATTAGAGCATACTGGGGAAAATGATATGCCTCCCCATTATATCTGGTCTCGTCAAACTGGAGCCATGGTTATTGTACCAGCCTGCCCTCTACTGCCCAGAGGCTGCATTACAGGAAAGTATCTGGAAGACATGGAACATATTGTCTGTATTTGGTCATAATATCTCCTGACTGAAGATGTTGTTTTCTTTTCTTTTGTTGTGGCTCTTTTGGCTTTTATTTAAAGTGGTTGAAGAGGAAAGGGAGGGGGCACTGAAACCTGGACCATCTGTATCAGGACTGTGGCCTCCATACATGGGGCATCTGCTCAACCATGGGAGCTATCTGGCACCCTGGTGCTGTTTTCTTTTAAGGTGAAATGTTGTGACAAGAGCTGCTGAACAAGAATGAATTATGTTTTGCTGCTACTGATAGATAACAGAGGCCAACATACTAAACGCAGGCGACATTGTAGACTGTACATTAGCCGATCCAAGCAGATATAGCACATACTCCAGACTTGGGAATGTTTTCCAAAGGCTACAGCTGCTTCAAATAATTATTATAACTTTTTAAAAAAGAATTAAAAAATCCAAAACTAAACTTTTATGGCTACACACGTTAGCAAGACGGACCACAAAGGCAGTTCTTAGTACTTTCCAAAGATTATAAAGAAAGTTCATGCTCTTTCAATTAGATTTATGATTTCAAAGCGTAACGATAATAATTAAAAAAGAGCCAAACAGTCTAAATGCACATATGTATTTTTAAGTCTAGCTGTGTTAAATAGTGTTTTAGTTTCGGCAGACAGCGGTCACAACACTCAATTTGGAGAATGTGGAAGCAGCTCGTCTAACAGCTGCTAAAACCTCAGAAATTTCACAGCAGCTTGAGAAAAGGCGATATCAGATTCACTTAAACTGCATCACTTTGGCTCCAGGCGGCTCTATTTTCTCTGCCTAAGAGTGTCCCTGTTGCATTCGCAGCGGCTCATCATGATATCCTGCTGTCGGTCAACTGAGTCAGTCACTGCTGGACATCACTTCTGCAAACATTTAAGGAGGCACATTACGAGGTGATTGATTTATGCCGTCCACGAGAGCATTTTTTTTCTCCCAACATCAGTCTGAAAACATCCCATTTACTGCTTTATGAGCACCGTTCCATCACAGACCCAGAACGTCCCCATCCAACTTCACATCATGGCCCTCAAGAGAGGCACTTCCCTAGAAGAGGCGGAGTCAAGTGGCTCCAACCCAAACAGTGGCTGCAAGGAACAGAGCTAAGAAGATGTGTCGCAAAAGGAGCTATGGTACTCTGAGATATAGGAGAAAGAAAATCAAGAAATTTTATCCAAGTAGTTAAAGGAGTTAAAGGAAAAATGGTTGATGGCACTATTGCAACAAAGTAAAACAAGATGATTTTTCTGTTCTTGGTGTGCCTGTAATGGTCTTCTCTGGGTACTCTGGTTTACTGCCTCAGTCCAAAAGAAAGAAAACTGAAAATGTATGTGTTTGTTTGGCAGATCAGTTGTGCACGTCCTACAAAAAATATGCAACAGGTACGTGAGATGTAATATCTACTTGAACACTAGAGGCGCTAGTGTAGGTCAGTGCAACGGTTGACCGTAAGTGAACCGTCACAAATTTACAACCACTTGCTGTGTGTGGTGTTGGTTGTGTTGAAGTGGCGCAGCAGCCTGATGCAAAAACGTTGCAAATTACATACGAACACATCCTGCCTGTGTTTGTCAGTTTCACACATCGTTAAAACGACTAACAAACTCCAATGACACAGATTTTATGGTCTAACATGGGCCACATCATCACCATAGTTACCATTAAAGGGCCGCTTATTCTTTACCTTCTCAACCAGCTGTGTTGTCAGAATTTTTGCCATAAAAATCTCATATTTCACAAATTTCGCCACTTTTATCATAAAATTGAGACTTTCTACTAAAATCACATTTCTTTTTAGTAAAAGTCACAAATTAAGAAAAATTGCTTTCACAAAAAAAGCAAATTTTGTTGTTAAATGTTGAATTTTTTTCAATCGCCACATCTTTTTTTTAGGTAAAACAGTGAATTTCTGTCATAAAATCTCAAATTTTACAAAAATTATGACCTTTATCATACAACTGAGACTTTTGTTCTAAAAAAATCAAAATTTTCTTTCCTCATTAAATCACAAATTTAAAAGAAAGTTGACTGTTTTATATCAAAAAGCTAATATTGTGGTAAAATTGCAAATTTTACAAATGTCACAAAATTGTGACTTTTTAACTTAAAATTACAATTTTCTGTTGGAAGATATGAACTTTTTTTTTACAACGTTTTGACATAAAATTACAACAGTCGTAAAACAGAACATTTTGTTTGCCTGAAAATCCTGAATAAATAACTAAAATAAAGTTAATTTTACAAAAATCATGCAACTTTTGTTGTAATATCTTTGGCAAACGTTTGCTAAGCCACGACTTTTTCACATTAACCAACTGCTCTCCGTGGATCTGGCTCGCGGGCTTCGGGTTTGACACCCCTGGTCTATATCCTCTATATCTATACCTGGTTTTTATCTGCCTGTGACCACAACAAAAACAAAACAGCTTCTTCTGTCTTACTTCTTGGTGGTTTTTTTGAGTGCATACACTCTGCATGTACCTCTTGCATTGTTAAAGAACAAGAAACATTTGCAACGTAGCAGGTTGTGTGTGCAAACAAACAAGAATGCAGAGTCAAACTGCGAGTATATCCCAGACTTTAACGAGATGACCGGGACAGAGATACGGTACAAAATCACTATTTTCGCTTGTGTCATCTCAGCTCTGTTCATAGCAGCTGGTTTTAGGGGCGGAGTCAGACACTCAACTTCCCTCCACTGTGAGGTGTTCCTCTTGAAAGCAACGTTTCAGCTTTGCACTAACACTTCCAAGGCATAATATAAAATTCGAGCTAAACATGGAGAATCAAGATATTTCGCTCTACTCTGGGTCTGTAGTGTCACAGAACCTCAACAGCTCATCTGAGACACACGATGCCTCAACGAAAGTGACGAGGTTGTTTCACGTCAGATTCCTTCACCTGATTGCACAACATTCAACCAAACAAACGCTCTCAAGCACAAGGAGAGTTTTTTTCATAATATATCACAAAAAATAGATGTTAAAACATATTGTTTCCTTTAAAAGATGCTACGTGTTTTTGCTTTTCCACACCGCTCCAAAAGCATGTTTCACTCCACAGTTTTGTGGTCTCAGAGTTGTTTTAGGCTACGACCAGCAGATGTGTCAGTCACAGCTGATCGGCAGCAGGGCATCATGGCGAGTCTCTGTGCATGCAATGATGCAGAGCAGTGGAGATGAATAACTGTCTGGTGCAAAAAAGAAGTGGCACCCTGCATATCCCATTCACTCGAACCACTGTGAAACTTATGAGGTTTAAACAGTTTTAGATGGTGCAAATCAGCTCCTCTAAGTCCATCACGCTGAGCAGATGTTAGTCTAGCTCCCTATCAGAGGTCCTCTGTGATTTTCTAACCTGAAAAGAGCAGATGATGCACTTCACACAACCCCCTATTCATTTTATAGAAACCACACATTTGTCTGTGTGTGCAGAAATCTAGATTGCAGCTGTAATAAGTGATAAAGTTCCCCCATTGCTTATACTTTGTTTTTATTTACATAGAAGACAACAGCAGGCTGATGTACTGACAGATGTGTGTATAAAACAATTAGAATCAGCTGTAAGATTTAATTATGACGTGTGTGATTACTAAAAGGTAGTCCTTTTAGTCCAAAGCTACTTTTAGAAATCTCCTCCACGAAAAAAAACATCCTCAGATTCAGCCAGTAACAGTTTATCCACTGTGAGGCCAAAGTAAAACACAAAAGATTCGAGGAAAATAAATAAATAATTGTGAAATGAAGTGTCCTTATCATCAGCCATAAAGAGAACGGCAAACTTCCAAGCACAACCAGTGATTTCCACCGCCGGCTAATCAAAGCTGTTAACACGAGCAGCGGCCTCATAACAATGAGTCACTGATGATTTGCTCGCTTGCTCCTGTTGTCCACAACGCATAAACGCTACATCCACGCTAGTCGCTGGCATCAGAACAGGCTTCTTCAGGGAAATATCTGCAAAAGGATGTTGATTCACTCCAACGTCTTTAAACCAAGAAATCTGCGTGTGAATACAATCAGACCACATCCAGGAGGCCGTGTGAAGGTTCAGTCTGACCTCTGGCATCTAACGTCTGAATGGATGCATGAATTAGCAGAAAGGTGGAAAAAAACAACAACATGAACGATGACGAGGAAAGACGACTAAGAGAGTCTGGATTTAATGTTGGGTGGACATGAAGGAGGAGGAGAGGAAGGAAGCAATGAAGAGAGGAGGAAGGAATGAAGGTAGAAAAATGAATGAATGAAAGAGAAATAATTCAGTCATTCATTGATGGAACAGGGAAGGAAGAAAGGAATTAATAAGGGAAAGGGGGAAGACAGGAATGAATGAAGCAAGGAAGGAAGGAAGGAAGAAGGGAAAGAGGGATGATTGAATGAATGAAGCAGCAGAGAAAGGAAGAGGGAGGGAAAGAAGAGAAGATAGAAATGAAGGAAGGAAAAAGGAAAAGATGTGAATGAATGAATGAATGAATGAATGAATGAAGCAGCAAAGGAAAAATAAGAGGGAAGATAGAAATGAATAAAAGAAGCAGGGAAGGAAGGAAAGAAGGAAGAAAGAAGGGAATGAATGACTGAATGAAGCAGAAAAAGAGGGAAGAACGTAAGCAAGAATGAAAGAGAAAGAAAGACAGAAGGTCAGGAAGGAAAGAATGAGAGAAAGAATTAAAAGTTAGGAAGGAAGGAAGGAAGGAATGAAGGAAGAGTGAACTCACAAACACATTCATGCTTAAACGGGGAACTGTGGATGAATTTTCTTTGGTCTTTGAGCAGATTCATAATTACCCATAATTCAGTTTCTTCTAATTGCCTGTATAATTCATTTATGTGCAGAAAGAAGAAAAACAATGAATCACTTGTCAGTCTGAAACATTTTTAAAAAGATTTGACGCTTGGCTTCTTCCTCTCTTTTCAGAAACAAATACCTAAATCCCACTGATCCTCTGCATTCTTGTTTATTTTTATTTCATTTCCCAATAACAGAGCTGCTCAGTCAAAGCTTTCCAGGACCAGGTCGGGGATTTCAGGGTGTTCCTGAATGCATCGCGCAGAGATGAGATTTGCCTCTACGCTGCAGGAAGGTTTACTCACATTAATGAACGATATGCATGAAAGCACACTCTTAAATTGACGCATTTTCTACGAGGCAAGAAAAACATTCTCAATTATTTAAAAAAAATCATGATAAACAGCCAATTTAGCTTCATGTGTCTGCAGCCTTGTTTATCTTGGTCATGTTTTTCATTGTCATTAAGCAAAATACTCACTCCTCCCTCTGACCCCGCCAAAGCCAGTCCTCTCTCAGCCAGCCTGCATGTGCAAAACAAAAAAGGGCAGGCTCATTGTGTGGACATGAGATAAATTAATAAACACGTATGGGACAAAGACATGAGACGCGACCTACCTCCTGAGGACCTGAGCCTCCTCCCTCGTCACCACGCCGTCTGTGACTGCACGGCCGCACTTGTGAGGGGTGCATCCTGAAACGCAGAGCCAGGGCAGGACAACATAAGCACATCAACTTTGGCGCAATATCCTCTCTGCCCCGCAGCAGAGGCATTTAAGCACTAGTGAAGAAGCAAAATACAAGTATTTTATTGCATGTAAATGCCACAAAATTCAGGGCCTCTCTGCAGCTTCCTGACAATTAGAGTTTATTACTCGGAGCTTATAGAAGTTATATTTTATTTAGATATTAGAGTTACGCAGCTTGAACTCTTTGCAGCCTTTGTGCTTTGTGAAGTCAAGTTTTTACGGATGGGCTCAAAACTTTTGTTTGTTTGCTTGTTTTGCATTTCACAGGAGATTTAGAAAAGGACAAAACAAAGTTTCACAAATACAAGTTACTATTTATAGCAATAATAAAGTTCACGTGTCAGCCCCTGAGATAAGACACGATAACTTACATGTTTAGTGGGAGAAAATGGTGCTACGTGTTATGCTGGACTGGTTTCCACTCATTAACGCACAGCAGATCTATGCGCCCCCATGTGGTCATAGGTGGCATTGGTACATAGAGTGGTTTTAACTATTGAAAAACTCACTGCCTCTAGCAAACATCCTCCTTCTCTGGCAAAACATCTTAGCAACACTCATTCTAAATCTGGGTTCAGACTGTACAGTTTCTACATTAGAGAAAGATTAATTCAAATCACACTGGAAGAAGTGAAATCGATAAGAATTAATTTACTGCATCTTACACTGTAAAATTGAACATACATAGAATAATGGCTACAACTGAAATAAATTTGAGTGTATTTCAGGAGCCAAACGCAACATTACTGCTAATGTGCTAATTCACTGATGAGCTGAAAGTTAGCATGGTCGTAGTGGTGTTCATGTGCTTCGAAAAGACAATAAATATGATTTTAGTTAATTATCTTTAAGTGTCTTTTTCTTTATTAGAGTTGCACATTTTTCAAACAGTTGTTGCTAGGCTACTGTGCTGTGCAGAGGTGCTGATGTTTGTTATTTCATGGTATGTTCCTGTTGGTTGGTTAGCTGCCAGAGATTGTAGAGGCAACTACAGGCCGTCACACAACTCCTCTGGGTTGCTGATACCACTACTGATATCCGCCACAGCCCGTCTTTGTTCACAAAAAGGTTCTTTCATCTTTGCTCCTGTCTCATTGTGAGATCTACGACCACTGTTTTTGTTTTTGAGCTATGATGGATGTTTTCTCTCATCTTTTGTCTGAGACGACCAAAATCGTAAAGTGTCAACCTGGCATTACGGATCCTCACCTACCGTATGTTCACGCGTACATGTTGGAAGCGCTGTGTGCGTCGCCGTCCATTCAAATTAAAAAGAGTGACGGAAAGCATTGCCAAAATGAATCGTGGGACGGTTGTTAGCAAAAGATGAAAACTTTTGACACTTCAATGCAAGTCTAAGATGATCAAACTGCAGCTAGGCAGCAAGTGCTAGCCAATGAAATCATACATGGGGGCGGGTCTATAGCAGCTTATCCATCGATGGTCGGACCTCACGTGACAGAAACAGAGTAAAAATGAATTGCGTTCAGTCCTGTTTTATATGATCAAAATTTGTGGTCACACAGAGAAACAAGATTCAGAAATAAAGTTTGGAAGGAAACGGCAGAGATAGTGGACGAGTCTAGTATGTCTGTGTTTGTGTGTCTGTGCACAGCAGTGATGTCATCTCTTTTCCTCTCTTTTCCTCTCATTCAGCTCACTGGCTACTGGATACCTTTTAAAATACACTAACTTTTACACCTAAAATGCAAAGCTGAAAGCAAAGATGTTTATATAAGGTTTCTTTATGAATGAACACAAATTTAATAGAAAAACCAGAGCTGAAGACCAATCATGACTGCTTTTATTAAAGTACAAGTGCTTAAGTGTCATCTGCTTTAAAATCTGTTGTGTTGTTTTCTCAGTGCAGTTATAACTGACTTGTGGGCAGTCACACAGCTGAAAATGTCCGCTCATTTCCAGGTAATATGTGTAACAAAAAGATTATGTAGCGTGTCCAACATCACTTCAGGTCTCAGAGTTTATTACTTTATTAACTCAGTGTCCTGCTCGTGTACTCATTATGGCTCATTAACAGGGTTCACTGGCAAAACTGGTTTTGTAACTTGAATTCTTACAAATATCTGTGCTGCAGCACCACCTTGTGGAGTAAATAGGAACTGCACCCCACTGAAACTATTACAGATATTAATCTGGATAGATCTTAATTGTGTCTTTTTTTTAAATATCCTCTTTAAGCACCTCTTATCCTTTATACTTACAATAAATAAGCCAAAATCCAACACCAGAATGCACTATTGGATAAATCATTTACCAGGTTTCCCGTCTCAGCAGGTGACACAGCAGATAAGCACATAACATTTCAGTGACCCTCACCTGGATAGCGTTTGTAGTTATCGTAGTCTTCTGAGCACTGGACGCTGTAAACTCGGGGCTGTGGAGACACCAGCTCGCCCTGGCTGACCAGAGTTTCTGTGATGTCACTGTCCAAGGAAGTCACGTACAGCCACGTGGCCACTGCACAGGCACACAAGGCAACCAGCAGCAAGGCCACCATCCCTCGGGACCCCCGCCAGCAAGACCCCTGCCTCAGCGCATTACCTCTGACCAAGAAAGAAAAGATATAAGGATCATCCGATTCAGCCTGGCAATTCAAAGGACTTCCAATCCAGGTTAAAGTAGACATAAAACGTGTAAAAATCCTTTTATCTCAAGATAATCCTTTATCTGAAGGTAGTACCAACTCAAAAACAAAACCCCGACACTTTACTTTGGTCTAAAAATATCAAAATGTCTTCAGAAAAAAAATCGAATAATGCTCTACTGGTACATTCAGAGTAATATTTATATTGCATAAAAACAACAGGGACACAGCACTACGATGAAAACCATCACCCAAGTACGCAACAGCTCTTATCCTGGCCAGTCAAACCTATTCACCTCCCAATCAGAGCCACTTTCACCAGCACAAAACCAATCATAATAAGGGTGGTCTTCATTCAGGACCGTCAGAGTTGACACACTGGTTATTCTCAAATTCTGCTCAAACAATGGACACGTTGGTTGGATTCCATTTGATTTTTCGCTCTGAAAACATCACCTTGTCTGCTGCTCTGATTGGTTGTAGCAGTAACAAACTTTAGAAACAAACCTCTGCCACCACCACCTGGATGAGGAGGCTCGCTTTCAGACTCTGCATCTGTCTAGATGTGGGCGGATGTGGCTCTGATCTATCAGGCTAGCCTCATTAAAAAAAACAACCTGAAATTAAGTACATGAGAATAATGAGTTTGGTGTGTGATCATGTGAGCTCTCAGAGTAGATGGTGTATGGTCTCTCAGACTTAAAACTGTGCTACTGACATCCTGTGAAAGACTATGGTGGAGTGGCTACGAACCGCTGGAACCCTACAGTCTTTCTGTGGTACTTGACCTGTTATTAGTACCTCAAGAAATGGTGAACTGGATCATTATAATGTGGTTATGCTGAAGCAGTTCTCTGAATTTCACTGTTCTGAAGCTACCAGCAGGGCGCACAATGTACTGTGGTTCAACTAAGTTTCCGCGAGAACATTTTCATGGGACTAAGGTAGAAGCCAAGTTTGGTGTGGGACCATTTCAACTTTAAAAATAATAAAGTTCACTGTAAACAATGCAGCATCATATATACCTATAACACAGCAACCGCCCCAACATATGTGCACCACTTAAACAACATTTACCTAAAGGTGGTTAACAAATCCTCCTCCTCCCTAAACCAACCATCACCATGTTGGCAAATAAGAGCTGCAGTCCTCAACATATAGACAAAGATTACCCAAGGGACGTCCAATATCAATGAAACGAATATTGAGTGTTTTCCACCGCTGGACTGCTGGTCACTAGGCTGCATTTATGTCTTGCACAAGGGCAGATGCTTCATTTATATTACAGTTGACTTTCAAATTTAAATGTTAAGAGGTTTAGCTCTGATCTGGGTGCACCTGGATCCCACAGGGAAATTGTAAGTTGTGGACTAGAAGTAATTACATGAACTGGAAAACATACCTATGGTGTATTTAAGGGGGAAAATAAATAAATTAAGTAAATATGCAGTATTTCGTAGCTACAAGCTATGAAAGATGACATGTGGAAACCCACCGATCTGAGTCACTTTTAAAACCGTTAGGTCACAGCTTGCCATTCGGGAGGAATTTAAATTACAACCCAACATTTGGATAAGGATAAAATTGTACAAGCTAGCCTGAAGGCTTCCACGGATAGTTAAAATGAATTATCTAAAATTAAAGGAGACACAATATGAACAATTAGAAAGGAAAAAGCAGCTAAGCACTGAAAAACAACCATCAAAACCTTGTTGAAACAGTGAGCTGATAAATGAATTAATATCAGCTGAAATTATAACTATTTTAGATGTTGAGAGCAAAACAAAATTCACATGCAGACAATAACAAAAAAAAGATTTACAAAATACCATCAGGTTAAAGAAAAGTGCACCCTCTTTCATTTCTACAGCTTTATCAGCAAATAAAGATAAAACATTAGCAAAATACAGTCTCAAATGAACAAGTACACATGACATATTACTCTGTTCTTACAGTGAGTGAAACGCATCAAAGATTAGTCTGAGCCTTCTCAAGGACTCACTTGAAAACGCTTATTTGATCAAAAGTCAAAGAAACAACAAAGTGCTTCACTGCTGAAAGTTTCACAAAGCTCCAAAAACAACTTCAAACCAGCGAGAGTCACAGTTCACACTAAAGTATTTCAAACAGAAATCGTGAATACAAATGAAACCTTTTCACGCTGTGAACAGAGTTCTGATAGTCTGTGAATCAATCAACAGCAACTGCGCTTTTTGTTGAAAACTTGAGCACATTAAAGTTTGGGAGCTTTTGTTTGCTTTTATCCACTTTGGTCTCGTCTTACAAAAGAACATTGTTTCGTCAGTCTTGTAGTTTGTTAAGCTCCAATTTGCAAAAAAATGTTCTTTTTTAGAGAGAAGAGGCAGTTCTTTGTTTGCAGAAAATAAAATAACTGTGGTGTGATCAGCTCTGACACCTAACATGCAGACTAAGGCCTGCAGGGTCTTAGATGTAGCTCTATTGAACACTTCTCTGAGCATTACGTGGTCTCACTTTGTACACAAAACCTTAAGGAAGGTGCACTTTCATTTTTACCACTGTAGTTAAATAAAGGCTCAATTATTAGTCAAACAAAAAAGAGCTCTAAAAAAAAGAAAAGATGTTATGTTGGGAGTGAGGTGGTAGAGAAAATGAACAGCTTTAAGCTGTTATTTTAAGGGAGGCAGGTGATTTAACCTGGGACACAAACATATCCTGTCTTATAGCAAAGGCCCAGCAGAGCCTCAACTACCAACCTGGACTCGTAGTGTGGTACTGGAATTTCCTCTAGCGGGCGCTATAGAGGCTGGTGACACTAGCAGAGTCTTCAGGACTGGCCTCCCAGAGACCACCTCTGTCCTCACCAGCAGCTGTCTGAACATCCTGCATGACTCAGCACACCTTACACATCACTGGTTCCATCTGCCGCCCTCAGGGAGGAGGTCCAGGTCCATCCAGGCCAGAACCATCGGACTGTACCCCCAGGCAGTGAGGCTTCCTAATGAGCATTTTATCCCCCTCTCTCACCCCCAGTCAAACCAGTTGGAGTCTGCGTTCACACCAGATCTCACTCACCTCCAGAACTCTCTGCACAGCTGCTGGAAATCACAAATCTCACTGGACGAACCGACCTAAAGTTGTTAAAACGCATTTGTGACCTGAACCCTTTTAAGTATTAATTTAGAGTCTAACCTAAGCTAGTGTTAAATTTGTGATTTTAAAGGCTGGTAACTAATGAAATTCTCTAGCAGAGTATGTCATAATGTCACATACAAATTGTATTTGCACTAAAATGTATTCTCAAATCATAGCTTGGTGCTTTAATAAAATTAGTTAGTTCTTTGTTCCAGTCAAAGGTATTGACACTTGCATTGTATGACCATGTATTCACATGGATTGTAAAATGATTTATTTTGTATTTTGTAGATTTTCCTGTTGAAAATTGACAGCACTTGTAACTAACAAACCTTCACATGTCCCTGAGAGAAATTCAAAAACACTGCACAGATGCACCTGAATGTTTTTGGATTATGTGTGCTCGAGTGTGGGCATATTTATTTGTCCTTCCACTTTCAGCGTTGTTTCTGGTGATAAACAGCCAGAGAGATGCAGTTGATGACCCTTGACATTTGTATACTCTGAAGTTTGCATGTTCTCCCTTTTGAAAAACTACAAAAACCTTTGTTTTTGTCATTTTCTTCATTTAATGTGCTAATACTTCCACATCATGTACTCAAATACTTCCAGAAAGAGGGGCCTAAGCAGCATTTTTGACCATTTTATAGAAATAATAACAAACTATGTCCAAACTGCCATTTATTGGCCTCAGTAGATAAAGGGTTATTAGTGCCCAAGCACCGAAGGTGAAAGGATCTATTGTATTTAAAGGAATTATAATTATTATTTCGGACGATTTCATGCCAGCATCATTCGCAAAAAGCGCAGTGGACTTAATAAAATAAACGGCATCACAAGGAAAGAACATGATGAAAGAAATTTTCAAGCAACATCTCAAGACAACAGCCAGGAAGTTGAAGCTTGGGAGCAAATGGTTATTCCAAATAGACAACGACCCTAAACATACCACCAAATCAGTTAAAAAGAGGCTTGAGGAGAAGCTTTTAGAAGGAAACCCAAAATGTTCAAAGGCAATGCTACCAAATACTAAAGAAATAAACTTGTATATAAACTTGTGACTATGATGAAAGCACTATAAATAAATAAATACATACATACATATATATCACACACACACACATATGTATACACATATATATATGTACAGACACACACAATACTGTGCATATGTACCTTTTCTGGTATTTAGCAAATAAGGGAATAAAAGGTTCTGTGTCTTTTTATTAAGTGGATGGAAACATCTGGTTTCATCTGTAGGACAGGGAGATAGTTTTCCTCTCTTTACAAATTAAAGCCAGAAATAAACGCTTGTAGGTCGAGTACTGAGCATGACAAAATGAATACCTCAAAGAGTATGTACTTATATTTACAGTGTTAATCAAGCTTTTAGACACGTAACGTAAGAAGTCACGAGCCTCAGCTTACCTTTTGATTTTCTTCTCTATCTCTGCTGCATTTGGAGCCTTGCTGTTCCTCAGTCTCAGCAGAGCCATGTCTCTTCTCAACGAAAACTACAGTCACAAAAAACTACAGTCATTCACAAAACTACAGTCATACACGCCGCCACTCACAGCTTCAGCGATTCACTTCCGGGTGGCCGCGTGTCATCTAATCCCATTGGCTCACCGGAAAAGAAAGCACGACTTTGATTGGACCACGCGTGGCTCCGCTTTAGAGCTGTGTAAACAAAAGACTGAACTCAAAAGACAAATAAATAGGAAGGTATACTGTTCATTTATATTATTTAGAAATTTAGTGATCATTATTACATTTATGTTCAAATTTACGCAGAGTTTCAAATTCCCCGGTCAACAACACATGTGATACGTATCGAAGTTATATGTATGTAATTATAGAAGATACATTTAAAAAAGAAGAAGAAAAGAGACTGATATAATTTGCATGTTGTTCATGGTCATGAAAATTATTTCATACTTTTCTGTATTTTGTTTATTGCGGGGAAAGACGAATGTTCTTCTATTCAAATGTATTGCCGTTTCCTAAAATACAAAAACCAAAAAGCACCATTTTATATTATTATTATTTCATTATTAGTGTTAATATTATTCTAAATGGAGCAGCCTGCTCCAACCCTTATCCTCACTGACCAGTTGGTAGCGGTAACGCACCAAATTGTTGTTTTTCACCCGATTAAAAACCAACGAAGAAGAAGAGTGAGCATTTCTTAACATTTACTGCAGCAGCACAAAAATAAATAAACCGTAAATTATAGTATGTAGCATTTATTTTTGACATTATTTACTCTGGCCATCGCTACCGTACAGGAAACGTGATCTCCTCACGTCGTCGTTATCTTTGAAGGTGGGTCTAACTTTTGGGGTTTTGTTTGTTTTTATTTATGTTGCTGTAGAAACGTGAACGCAGAGCTTCAGCTTCATTCACACTTTGTCCTCAGTTGCTGACAGGATGACGTCTCCGCCTTGGACCACAGGTCGGAAGCTTGTTCACCTGGATCTGAAAGGTGCCCCCCCGCGACTGGAGTACCTGCACAGGGTGAGCCTCCTCTGAGATCAGCTGCAGGATTGACACCCATGATGATGATGTTCCTGAGCTCTGTGGTTCTCCTCCTCAGCTGATCCAGCTCTTCTCTCAGCTGGGAGTGGACGGTCTGCTGGTGGAGTATGAGGACATGTTTCCTTATGACGGGGAGCTGCAGCTGCTGCAGGCCACAGCTCATCCAGCCTACAGGTGCAGCCGTCTGAGCTACAAAGAGTTGTTGCTTCAGTATTAAGATGGACATTCACCATTTGCTCTGTGTGTGTTTTTTTTTTTTTTTTAGCCGAGAGGAGGTTTTATCCATGCAGGAGTTTGCCAGATCAAAGGGCATGGAGGTGATCCCACTCGTGCAGACATTTGGCCACATGGAAGTAAGAAAAAGTCTCATTCTGTGACATCATTAAACGGTCATCAGGGTTGCATAATGCAAATTTAAAACAAAAAAATATATATATATATTGATATGCTTTACTGTCCGAGATACCATTTTAGATATGAATATGCATGGTATTAAAATCTAAATCAGTGATATGAACGTCATTAGCATAGGCCCTCAAATGCTTCCGACCTCTCTTCTGTCGTAGTTTGTGTTGAAGCATCGGCCAATGCGGCACCTCAGGGAGGTCCCCCACTGTCTGGGCACGCTGAATCCTCACAAGGAAGAGGGCGTGAAGCTTGTGATGGAGATGTTGAAGCAGGTGGTGGAGTTGCATCCTGGTCTACAAACGCTGCACATTGGAGCAGATGAGGTGAGGGCTCGTTTTCCGTCGACCAATCACAGCACTTTGACAGCTGCATCTGATCGACTTCGCGTTGCTTTCACAAGGTGTACACGCTCGGTGAGGGCGAGGACTCCAAGCTGTGGCTGGCCTCGCCTGGACGCACAGTGGAGAAACTTTTTCTCAGTCATGTGACCAAGGTGGTTAAGGCGATCAAGGAGGCGTGGCCTCACATGAGCATCATAATGTGGGACGATATGATGCGAGACATGAGCCAGGACACACTGAAAGGTGAGGAGGAAATCCTTTCTCTTCCCCTCACACCTGGCGATCACTGAAAGCTGAAATACTGTCGCTGGTTACCTTCCAGTCCCATTTCTAAAACCACTGTTGGTTTTGGGATCTTTGCATCTCTTGATTTGCCTGCATTTCTTTTTATTATCCATCTGACAGAAAGTGGTCTGGTAGGACTCGTGCAGCCCATGTGTTGGGACTACACCCAGAACCTGGATGTGGACAGAACTGGTAGGACGCATGGAATTCAAATTTCTTATATTAGAAATGATCGAACAGTTCAGCACAAAGCATCACTCAAGATTTATTTCGGTCAAATAAATCAGTCTCCTGATTGTAAATTGATTTAATTTCAACCATTATTATGTTTAATTCAAAGTAAATAAAACTGAAAATGCCTCTATGTTTCTCAGCTGAATGCATTCAAAAGCAGTATCTTTATTTTTTACTGTGTTTTCAGTGTCAGTGCTGGAGAAGTACTCCAGTGCCGGTATGTCAGACGTGTGGGCGGCCAGCTCCTTTAAAGGGTCCACCTCCGTGTACACCTGCGTGACGAGCACCCAGAGACACGTGGACAACCACTTACAGTGGCTGAAGGTGGCCGCTGCTCTGTCTGCTGGCGTGAAGCTGAAAGGCATCGCCATCACAGGCTGGCAGAGGTGAGAAATGGAGAATTTGATCATTTTCAGTTGCTGTGAATGTTGAATGCTTAGATGTTGAAATTCTTCAGAATGAGAACAGAATAACCTAAGATGGTCATTTTTACGAGCTACGAGGCATGCATAACAGACGGTGGAACGATAATAGTTTCATTCAGATGATTTGTGATGATGCATTCGTGTTCACCTGCTTCGTTATTGACTCCCTCCCAGGTACGACCACATGTCGGTGCTGTGTGAGCTGATGCCTGTCAGCCTCCCGTCCCTGGCAGCCTGTCTCCAGACGCTCAGCCACGGTCACTTTACCGCTGAGGCTCAAAGCAAAGTAACTGAAATTCTGGGGATTTCCTCAGTGGAGGTGGAGACCATGGAGAGGTGAGGCCCGGCACCGTTTAGACGAGCGACTTAGCCACCTGTCTCCAAGCGATCCGACAGTTTGACCTGTTGTCTTTCAGGACGTCTGTGGTGGACTCATCGTTCCCAGGAAGGAGGCTGGCAGAGTTAATCGTGCAGCTCAATTCGCTTCTTGAGTCAGAGGATTTAAGATTTTTTGAAAGCAGCATGTAAGATATGGGTATTGGTTTTAAGACCTTAACATTTAAGAGACTATTTTTATTTATTTTTTTTATCCACAATACATAAAAACTGTGAGGAGAGAAGATGAAGCCAAAGAATCCTTTTATCTTCCTCTTTTGACCAGGCCTCCCTTTTAACTGTGGCTAGGCAGTTAGTTTTCACTTCATTTAATATTTATAAAGCTAAAAACTGTTGTTTTTATTTTTAAAGTGTGCTTGTTTCACTGTAGGTTTGTGAGAGGATGGTTCAGCCCCTACCAGCGACAGCGGAGGATGGTAAACCCGCTGATCTCCATGCAGATTCACAGCCAAGCGTCGCTGTAAGTATTCACGTCTGATGTCTCCTCGTCAGACGAACCAGAAGCAGACGTCTAAAGTTGTGGGTTTCACCTGGAAAGTTGGTGTCTAAACCAGCCAGTTTGTTGTGAAGTCTGTTTTCTACCCGTGTTAACGGTGCTGAAGCAGCTCTGCTCACTGTGGAATCTCAGAGATCATTTTCATCACGATGGTCATTTATTTTGGTCTCCAAAGCATCAGTGACATCAGCAGAGTAGTTTATTCGTTTACAGTGTTCCTGCCTCTGAGCTTCTCAGAGCCGAGCGCGGAAAGAGATGGACTATTTTCCCCACATTAAATTTAAAAAACCAAACAGAAACCCGAGTACATTATCCATCCATCCATCCATCCATCCATCCATCCAACCCATTTGAGGACCATGGAAACGACAGAGGACCTAAAAACCCTGATCCCCACATCTCCAGCAACTCCCCATCACCGATGCCTTCTAGTTTAACTGGGAAACACTGGATACCACTATACTATTCTTCTTTTATCGTTTTTTTTATTGACAGATTTTTTTTTTTTGCTGTTGTTTTTACACATTTGATTACTACTTTAATATTTAGCTTTTATCTATTTGCATTTGCAGTAAAGCACATAAATAAAGTTAGCAAGATACCACTGAAGGGATGTCACCATGTAGGAGAAACCAGTCTTCCCAGAGCCTGTTTTTGATGACGACTGAACCCAGGAACTGATTTAATATATATATATATATGCCGTAATTCCATTTTTGATACTTGGCTCAGGCCCAAGCGTTTGTCTGTTTTCAGAACCTCATATCTTGTACTTCACCAGCTGTGTTTACTGGATACAGTTTCTAATATTTCTAATAATTAAAACACCTACTGAAAAATAACATTTTTTTATCTTCACATTTGAGCCAATCTGACCGATTATGACCTAATCTCTGTGTCGGCATTCATTATGCCAGTTCGATCCCCAACTGGTACCAACGGTGGGGGGGGCCCACTGCTCCAGGTGCCACACCCCACCCCACTTTTCCCCACTGTGGGATCAATAAAGTTAATTTAAAAAAAAAAATCAATTGATAAACATCTAATGAGTGAAATGACCATTAGTTTAGTGGTAAATTTTGACTTGGATGTTTAGTTTATGCTTTTAAAATGTTGTGAGTATGGTCCTGGAGGTAGTTCCAAAACATCCTGGAAAAGTCCTGGAAACTAAAGGAGTTTTTTTTTAACATGTTTCCATGTTAACTCACACTAAGTACATGCCGCTCGCTTCTTTTTTATGGTTTTGTTTTGTTGAAAGTAATTTTAAAGTATTGCCTCATGGAAGTGGTAGCATGTCTTTAACCCTCGCCTGGTCCCATCTCAGGTATCTGGCAGAGATACAGCAGAAAGCAGACGCAGTGAGAGAGGAGATGGTGCGTATTTACCCAAAATCCACAGCTCAGGAGTGGATGGAGCAGCACGTCAGTCCTGTCGCGGCTCCTCTGCAGAAGATAACGGAGGAAATCCGAGACTGCATGAAGACGACGGTGCAGTAGAAGAAGATGCCTCTTTGACATCAAACACATTCTTCTTCTCTTTTTATTTTTTATTTTTATTAATTCATTGCCATACTGCACTCTGAACTTTTCACTTCTGGAACCAACTGGTGTGATTTTATTTTATATTGATTCTCAGCTTTAATGCAGAAGACTGTGAATGGAGGTAAGTGTGACCAAAACAATAGGAAGAAATTAAAGTTTGATACAAAGCACTTTAATGTAAGTTCATCAACCCCATGTAAAAAAAATAAAATAAAATCATCCAACACTTGATAAAAAGAAAAAAATTACATTTTCTCAGTGTTGACAATGAACTTTAACCGAGCCTTGAATTTAAAAAGAACAGAAATCCAGTTTGACAAAATGTTTTAACCTGAGATTCAGTTTTTGGTTCCCAACATTTACACAAATATAAAAAAACAGTTTAGCAAAGCATTTCACACACAATTAACTGCTGACTGAGTTTATCGTTGTTTTTTTATGATTGGTTACAGTTTGCACATGCGTCCATCAGGGTTGCAGGCTGGGTACAAATAAACATGCAACAGAGGTGGACATGAGCTGGGTGGTCCTTCAAGACAGTGGGAAAGTCTCAAACACGTAAACGCTTATTAAGAGTTTAGCAGGAAGGCAAAATAAATGTGTAATCAGGTGTACTCTCAAATAGTCATTAGTTCAGGAGACATGATGTTTAGAAATTACAATATGCATGCGCGGTCATGGCAGAAAAACAAAAAACAGTTTAAAAAAAAAAAAAAAAAGAGGAAAGACGTTTGTACATGTAAAGCGGCTCACGGTGGTAGATGTACTGAGAACATCGCTTAAGTGTAATTATCTTCAAGTTTACCATAATGCTCCTGACTGAGTCCACCTGAACCTGCAGATAAAACAAAAGTCAGTAAAGATCGTTTCCATGAGCAGTGCAGCACAGTTTGGGTCAGCACAGACAGCAGGGGTCATCCCAGTGCACGTTCTTCCTTCCTGTTCAGAAATGGTCCACCTCATGTTCATCTCCCTTCTGTCACCAGTCAACGGACGGCGATGCCTCTAGCTCCACCTTAAAGAAACATTTCAGGTATAAACGACCCTATTAAGCAGAGTAAACGTCTGTCAGGGACCAAAATGATGCAAATCACAGCAGATTTGAGTGAGAATAGGAAATGAAATACATCCGTCCACAATAACGCATAACCAGAACATTTTGATTTTGTCAGTTTCTATCCTTTGCGCAGGCATCTGCATCCATCTTTTTATTAAGTACGTACAAGTTGACCACCAGCGTTCTTACAAAGATTGTCTATTTTGTCATTAATATGAAGATTCAGATAAAAGTCAGTGGAAGCAGAGACCATGAACTCTCCTCCTCTAGTAACAGTTGTTCCCCCAACATCGGTGGTCCACTTGTACGAACTTATAAACCAGCGAGCTGCGGTACACTTCATCCTGATGTGGTTCACATGGAGTGAACTGGTAGTGGCTGCACCCAACTGTTCTGTACTGCTGGTGGAAACGGGACTATTGTTCCGCTTCTTCCTCTGAGCCAGTGCTGTTGTCCAGAGAGTCCTCCTCGTCCTCGCCGTACTCAGCCTCCAACTCCTGCTGCCTGCGTTTCTGGAGCTCCTCCAGGCCCAGGAAGCGTCTCAGCAGGGTCCCGACCGCCTCCACGTCACTGAGGGGAACAACGGTGTGTTAGAAAACAAGCTGAAACACGTCAAAACTCATTTTTTTTTAAAAACTGCTACTGTTTATGAAGTACGAGGGTGCAGCACACGTGTTACTATGCAAGACTCAGCTGATGTGGAGGCGCATTAAAGTATTAAAGCAGGGCTGTCAACCTCTATTTCATCACCATGGTTACCATTAAAGGGACAGTTATTCTTTATTTTCCCAACCAGCTGTGTTGTCAGATTTCCAGCTCGTTGCAAGGCATTGTCTTTATTTTCTTTTTTCTTTTTTTTTTAAGCACAGAATTCATAACTTTTTTCATGAAATTGAGGCTTTTGTATGAAAATAATTTTTTCATTAAAAAAAAAAAGCTAATTTCATTGTTAAATGGAGAACTTTGCAATATCATCTTTTCATCATAAAAGGTCAAGTTCCTCAAAAATTGTGACCTTTATCATAAAATTAAGACTTTTGTACTAAAAACTAGTTTTTTTTTCCTTTAAAACACTAATTTAAATAAAAATGTGATGTAGTATAATTTGCAAATTTTGCAAGATTCTTTTCCAACAACCAAGACTTTTAATCGTACTATCACTAATATATATATTTTTGCTGAATATCAACAATTTACATTATTTTGACATAAAATTACAAATTTCTTATCCCAATCCTAAAATCACAAAAAAAGTTACAAGTTTTGACAAAAAATAGCAACTTTTTGCTATTTTCCTATTTGCTATTTCCACCTCAGTTATTTCACTTTTCTACTCTTCAGTACAGAATCAGTCGTACATTATTATCTTCGCTCGCTCTCGCGGGTCAGATAAAATGAATAGACGGGCCGGATTTGGCCCGCGGGCCTCGAGTTTGACATATGTTTTAAAGATTTATTTTGTGATTGTAGTCCAGACTTCAGAGAGACGACACACATGCCGGAAGTCACACCCTACAGCTGTGGAAGGATGCTCCTCTGCTTCAGAAGGGTTGAATCATTGGAGCGAATCGAGCAAACAAATCAGCCAAGGAGAGTGCTGAAACTATGATCTCAAAAGATATTATTCAACCATTATATTTGAGGAAGTTAACATGGATTGAGATTGCAGTCGCCAAAGTAAGCACTTCCTCATGCACAATCTGAAAATAACTGCAGCGAACTGTCACATAAACTGCTCATCAGGCTTTCTTTTGCTGGGCACCATAAAGATTGAGCTCTGTAGCAATTTAGAGAGGTCAAGGTGAGTCCAGATTTAAGCTGTTCCAGAGTAAGGAAAATAGAAGATGAAGTGATGCACCAAATGTTTACCATGCATGCCCGTGGTGGGAGTATTATGATCTGGGGTTGATCCAGGTGGTCCAAAAAAAAAAAAAAAAGACTACATCAGCTTTTTCCATCAAAACATCTTAGTGAGAAATTAATGAAAAATCTGAATGGAATTAAATGTAGGAAGCCTGCATTAAGTTGCTGAAATAATGTAATTGCAGATGTGTGCTTTAAAGGCCGCTGTGGACTCTCCAGGAAACTGGACCACTAAAAAAGGCCAGTCGCCATGATCCAAGCCTTGCAGGGTGTTCCATGACTCTAAAGGCGGTCCACTAAAATCCCAGTACAGACAGGCTTTACTTTGGAAATGTATACTTCTATACGTACCTGCGCCCCCCCAGTGTGGCACTCTGAGTGAGGGGGTAGGAGAAGCCTGCTGCTAACCGCAGCATCAGCAGATACCCCTTCCCTAAGTAACGCACACTCTCCTCCTGGACGCAGACGTCACACAGCTGTGTCAGATCCAGCACGACTGATTCGGGAGGAGAAAACATTAAGATCTCAGATTCGCTAATGGAGCCCACTGATCCGACTAAGTGCTTTTACTGACCTCTCTCTCTGCCCTTCCTCCACAACGTCAGCACTAAAGTGTACAAGCTGCAGGTCGTCAGCTCTATCTGGTTCTTGGCTTTGTCAAACACGGCCTCCTCCCACTCCTCCATGTTCTGTAGGGCTACGAACAGGCAGCCCGTCACGTAGAAGAGCTTCCACAGGATGCTGTCTGTGGAATCCACACGATAAAGAAAGGTGAAGAACGGAGGCGCTGTTATGAGTGAAAGCAGATTACGAGTTGAAGTTTGTGTACCTGAGCTGTAGTACGCAGCTGCCAACCCAACAGAAGCTATGCCTGCAATTAAAATAAAAGGTTTCTTTAGTGTGAAGCAATTACGGAAACCTTTTATGACAGTGGATTGCTTATTTATTGCTGCTAGCTTCATACTTGACTGTGCAAACAAACTGTACTCAAAACAAACTTACCAACCAGCAGCGACCAAGAACGGATGCCTGGAGATCTCTTGAGGTGGAGCTTTGTGGAGCTTTGCTCCTCTACAGTCATGTACCCCATCTGAGCAATATATTACATTAACTTAATCAATACATGTTAAATTGTTGCTGTTTACTGTTTATTTTATAGAAGGTGAAGAAAAAATTAATAATAGGCTGTACAGGATAAAGGCAGCAAATGTATCTGCTGGTTTCAGTGTATTTCTCTGAAATTTCTCAGAGCTGCTGCGTACTATAATTAAAAAGTTGATTGGAGAAGGGAAAACAATATAAACCAATGCAGAAATTCAGGATGTTCAGCTAAAATGATGTTAAATACTTTAAAATGGCAACAAGACCAGGAAGATAATGGAAAACTAGCATTCAAATGGATGGAAGAAGAGACGAAATGACAAAGACTCCAGTGATCAGCTCCAGGGTGATCAAAGATGATCTAATGTTTCCTGTGAGTACTGGAACCATTAGAGATTTTAAAAAGAAGACCCCAGAAAGTCCCATTGTTGGGGTCAAAACAAAACCAAAACATGCTGAAGAGGTTACATGTAACAAAGAACACACTGACTGACCGTAAGAAATGGAGCAACATTTTGTGGACTGATCAGACAACCCGAAAAAACCGAATTAAAGCCACAGTACGTTGAAGACAGTGAAGCATGGTGGAGCAAGCATCATGATATGGGAATGCTTCTCTAACTATGGTGTCAGATTTATTTAGCACATACCAGGGATCATGGATCAGGGATCAGTTTAAATACATCAAAATACTTGAAAGAGATCATGTTGTCTGATGCTGAAGAGGAAATATTCTTAAAATGGGTGTTTCAACAAGATAACGACCCCAAACACACCAGTAACCAGCAGCATCTTGGTTCCAGACAAACAGCATTAATGTTAGGGAGTGGTCAGACCAATCCTGGACTGGAAAAAAAAAACAATTTTTTTTCTTAGCAGTCAAATATTTATTTTTCTTCACTTTCTGTAAAATAAACAGTAGTAACACTTTAATGTGTCTTTTACATACAACTGTATGCATGAGACATTCCTGGCATTTTTAGTCATTTGAAAGCACAAAAGGCTTGATACAACAAAAAGAGGTAAATATATAAACCTCCCCTTATTTATCCATCTTATTTTGTTTTTCATTCATTCTTGAGATGAAAGGCCAGAAACAAAAATGTTCCTGTTTATAAAGCTGAAGATGGATGAATATGATGCACAGACCTGTTTACACACACTGAATATGATGCAAACGAAATGACTTTATATAATGTCAGCGTCGCTTACCTTAAAATCTTCTATCTTACTGTAAACCTTTGCCTTATATATCTAAGAAAACACCCTTTGCTCGAGGAAACGCGTGAATTACAAGGAAGTTGTACTCATGTTATTGCAACAACTGAAGC
>JBAMYA010049578.1:0-33344 GCA_037176975.1 Arrhamphus sclerolepis | reverse complement strand
GTGAAGAAACCAACTGTGGGAGCATCATTAGAAGATGGAAGACATACAAGACCACTGATCATCTCCCTCCATCTGGGCTCCATGCAAGATCTCCCCCTGTGGGGTCAAAATGATCACAAGAACAGTGAGCAAAGATCCCAGAACCACACGGGGGGACCTAGTGAAGGACCTGCAGAGAGCTGGGACCAACGTGACAAAGACTACCATGAGTAACACACTACGAAGTTCCAGGTCTGTGAGAGCCAGAAATCTGGCTGGTTTGGAGGTGACCAAATACTTATTTTCCACCATGATTTTCAATAACTTCTTTAAAAACTTGATTTTCTGGATTTTTTTTGTCTTTCATAGTTGAGGTATAGCTATGATGGAAATTACAGGCCTCTCTCATCTTTTCAAGTGGGAGAACTTACCGACTAAATACTTTTTTGCCCCATATGTGTACATATATACATACTTCATTTAAGATTTCATCCTCAACTCTAATACGCTGGATTTGGTTGCTCTATAATAGTATTATAGTGTTTGTAGTTTGGAGTGGAGTTCAGTCTGCCTCCATCATTGATGCTCATGGTGTCAGTTTTCTTTAGTCATGTTCTGTTTCTGCCACTGAGATTTTAATTGACAATCACTGTCTCGCTCATCTAAATCAAACCAGCTTTACACTTCACTGCAGTTTGAGTTTGACCAGAACCTGTAACACCAGTGACTCTTATGGGCAACGCAGCGACTGCAGCTCTGGCGGCCTCGTGTGGTGAAAATGAGAACATGTATAACGGAATAATACCGTAAATGTCCAGCAGATGGCAGGATATTACAGAAATCAGATCATGACTTGAAATTGTACCTACTGTTCCTTTTTCTTCCTCTTTTTAAATGTCCATCTCTCCTGTATTCCTTTTAATGTCAAAATTTATTTGGTCATTTTAATTCCTTATACCTCTACTTTCCTCTCGCTTCCCTCATTGTCCTTTCATATCAAACTTTACAAAAGGAAAAAAAAACACACGAGCAAGCAAGTCATACAGATCTGCTTCTTGAGATGTGCAGTAAAAAGCTGTTTTTTGTCTCCTCTCTATAATGGAGTCTCCTCCAGAGTCTGTTAAAACCATCACCCTGCCTCCCTCTAACCCTCACCCTCTGTTTTTCCTCTCAATGAAAACTCACTCTCCTTTTTTTTGTTCTCTCTATTTGTCTCCTCTCCTTTCTCTCCCCTTGTCCACCTCTGTGTCCTTTCTCCTCACAAATCTTTCTCCCCTTGTCATCTCCTCCTGCTCATTTGCTTTCTCTCAACCCTCCAAAACGTTTGACAGCTTGACCCTGGAAGACGCAAAAGAAGATCAGCTAATTGGATAAATAATTACTGTGTGTCTGTATTGGACAAGTATACCACGTACTACGTATAAAGACAATTTTATTATTCTTTATTGATTTGTCCACCATGGGAACTACTTTATTAAGCTGGGAAATCATCAAAATTAAGTCCTTTAGCTGAAGAAAATGAAAATGTCTGATTAAAAGGCATCTGGAGGATTTTTTTTTTTAATGGTTGTGGAGTTACTATGGAGTTAGCAATGTCTTTAATTTGGAGCTTTATAGTCCAAACTGAAATAACATATTGACGGGTTGCCATAAAATTGTGAGCTGTGGTTGACTTTGTGCAGTTGTTAGCTTGCGACTCCAACAGCTGAACTAAGATAAGAAAGAAATATCAAACCAACACTGGCTGGCTAGCAGAGGCATTAGACCTCAGCGTCTTTTCTAATCCTCGTATTTCTTTACATGAGTATGTACTTAAAATAATTTGACTTGTGAAGACTAAAAATACCGTTGCAGCATCTAAAGTCGACCAAAGTTGCTCCTGAGCTCAACTGATGGACAACAAAATAAGCACTTTTAAAGCTTGGAGTAACAGATCAGTGTATCGTTGCCCTGAACACCACTGAAGCTTTGATCTTGGCCACAGTTTCGTTGGTCTCTGCCTCTCACCTGCACTATTCTAATCCACGTGTCAAACTCAAGGCCCGCGGCCCAAATCCAGTCCCTTTACTTTGTTTTATCTGGCCCACAAGAGCATGACAAGATTTCAGTGTGACTGCACATTTAATTCGATACTGACGTAAAAATGTGGAATAACTGAGCAGAGCAGCTGGTTTAGGTCAAAAAGTCATGATTCAGCAAACGTTTGCAAAAGAAGTTGCTTATTTTTGTCAAAACTTGTGACTTTTGTAAAATTTACTTTTTTTATAGCAACATTTCATGATTTTAGGACTTAAAAGTGGAAATTATATAAAATTTTGCAATTTTACAGCTGTTACAATGTTATGATTAAATGTTGCAAAAAGTTGACATTTTCCAAAAGATACAATAAAAAAATCTCAATTTTGCACAATTTTAAATATTACAACAAAATTAGCTTTTTTGCATTAAAAAGTCATTTTTCTTTTATTTGAGAAAATAGTCATACTTAGTTATGAATTTCTTTTTTAAACGACACACGTGATATTGCGAAATTCACCATATTATAATAAATTTGCTTCTTTATGAAGAAAAGCATAAGTTAAAAAGTCTATTTAAAGTCATAAGAATTCTATGCTAAAGGTTGCTGTTTTTGCAAAATATTTCATTTTACAACTAAAAAAATCCCTTTTTTACTAAACAAAATGTGGTATGATGTATTACTTTTTACATTATGTGACATGTTACAACAATAATTTTGCGATTATACAAGAAAAACTTTTGATTTTTGTAAAATTTACTTTTTTATAGCAACATTTCATGATTTTAGGACAAAAAGTTTAAATTAGGCTATATAAAATTTGTATCTAATTTAAATCTAATTTTATGATTAAATGTTGCAAAAAGTTGACATTTTCCAAAAGGTATGATAAAAAATATCAATCTTGCTCAATTTTAAATATTAGAACAAAATTAGATTTTATACATAAAAAGTCATCTTTTTTATTTGAGAAAATAAAAATTGTGATTTTTAGTAAAAAAAAGTCATGAATTTTGAGAATTTATATTACCAATAACCGGCTGGTACCAGTGATGCATGCGGGGGGAGTGAACATCCATGGATGAGGTGCCCCTGAGCCAGGCACCTGAAACCCCCACCTGCAGCCCAACAGCCCAGATGGGTCAAATGCAGAGAATGAATTTCCCCTCATATGCTAAAGTTTGCTTTTTATTGCAAAATATTTAATTTTACAACAAAAATTCACTTTTATATGTTAAAACGTTTTACATTACATGGCATTTTACAACAATAATTGTGAGTTTATACAAGAAAAACTTGTGATTTTAGTCCAAAAGCCTCAATTTAACGATAAAAGTCTTGAATTTTGTGAAATTTAAGATTTATGACAAAAGTTGAATCTGACAACACAGCTGGTTGAGAAATTAAATGTAATTAACTGTCCCTTTAACAGTAACCATGGTGATGATGTGGCCCGGGATGAGTTTGACACTCCTGTTCCAGTGGGACCCTTGAGCAACAAAGCCAGTTGGTCAACGTTCCCCTGGGTGACTTCTGCAGCCCTGCAGAGGCTGATGTGCAGACAGCAAACACCTCTGAGCACCGACTGAGCAGAGCAGAGGATTTATGGCTTCAGAAATGTCGGGTTTTGGGAAGTGGTCCCTCGTTTCCCTTCAGGAGGTCATTGTGTGCTGGTGTCCGTTCTGTGGACGCGTCAAACATCTAGCTACCTGTCTGTGACGTTCAAGTGACGTTCAGCATGCCTCCAGTAACTGTCGCGTCCATTACTTAGTGCCAGCGTTGGCCCTCTTTTGGGGGCCATTCACACTCTTCTGTTAATTCTTCTGCTGAGTCAGGCATCGTGTTTT
Source organism: Arrhamphus sclerolepis (assembly GCA_037176975.1). Taxonomy (NCBI): domain Eukaryota; kingdom Metazoa; phylum Chordata; class Actinopteri; order Beloniformes; family Hemiramphidae; genus Arrhamphus; species Arrhamphus sclerolepis. The sequence goes on along the minus strand of JBAMYA010049578.1, from coordinate 29,501 downwards.
AAACGGGTGACGAGTACAGCAGTGATCATCTGAAGATCTGTGTGGCCTTCACACCTTCAGCTCTTTTTTCCTCAACACCAACAACAGATGTATTCGCACACCGACATGGAAGACCAGCAGCAGGAAGGAGAGCTGGGAGAAAACAAAACATCAGATGAGAGAAAAGTCCCATTTGCCTGCCAGACATCACCAAGTAATTTACTTCAGGCATTTGCACTTTTTCCGTTTTATACTGCCTTTCAGAACGGTAGTTGTTCTGAACTCTGCAGCTAAATTGTTAGAGTTGCTTCCTTTTCCCCACCCACTTGTACACAAGCAGAAGCCACAGAGTTTATAAGAAGAACTGAGCAAAGCCCCCGTGATGTCACCTATAAGTTTTCTGGAGAGTGCTTTTGGATGCCTTTTTACTGCTTGTACTAGGATATAATGTGATTCTAATCAATATTACATTTAATACAATCTGGTTTCATCTGTTCTCGTTGTAATCCTTAAATGTCGCTACTGACACGAGATCCAAAACGAGTGAAGAAAGAAAAGAGGAGGGGCCAGGACAGTGAGGATGAACGAAAGAGAGAGACGAGGCACAAAAATATAGAAACTTGTGGTGGTTGGAGGGTTGGGCTGCAGGTCGGCCATGTTAGTTGGTGTTATGACCACTGAAAGGTAATGTAACAAATGGTTCCTATCTTGTCAGGGTGCAAAGTTCTGCTTGGAAAGCCTGCGCCCTTGCATGCACGTGAATCCTATTTTGGCACCAGTCACCACAGACCAACTACACCCTAAACATGGTACCATCTCCACCAGCAGCTCAGTCGTTGGCCCCTCATCCATCTACTTTTTGGAAATGCTCAAAGAGCAATCTGAAGTGTTTGTTTGGTCTTCAAACTCCCCAGACAGCAATCCTCCTCCACTGAAACGCTACTGCAGAACCCACAGGGCCCAAAAGAGGCATTGGTAACATCCCAGTAAGAGAAACTCCAGGACACCCTCAGACATTCTGTGTCCCTATTCTGACTGGTCAGATCTGTTTTCAGAACACAAGGAGGACATGATCAAATGCATAATCTTAATGTTAGCTTGATCAGTGATCAGCTTTGAATGTTCCTGAAACAACCTAAAGTCTTTTGACCGGAGGACTCAGCTGCAAGTGGTGGAAGCTGATGAGGCAGAGACAGTCCAGCTGGTGTCGTCTGGTTGTCCCTGGCTTAGAGCCTTCAACCAGGGGTTGCACTAATCCTCCCCGTCCGTGATTGGATGGAGCAATGCTTGTTATGGTTTGGTGGCAGGCTGCTGTTTCCAGCTTACAGAGCCAGGGTGAATGAATGAAGACCATCTTTTGTTTGTATTTTGTTTTCTTGTTTTTCTCTTTTTGACAGTGTGCAAGTAGAGCAGCTAACAGAGTTAGGCACCGAAAACCATTTTTGTCAGGGTTAGGAAAACAGTATCACCAGGAGACATTTTCCAAACAATCCAGAAGCGATGAAAGCTCACGTATGAAGACAGGCTTTTCGATTTTTTAATTCTTATCTAAGCCATGGGAGCCAGGCGTCACATCCTCTGTGCCTGTGTCAAACAAAGCGTTTATCCAAACTGGATCTTATCATCTCTGCGTGCGAAACACTCTCACTCTGTAGCCACTGACTCAGGGCAGGACCGCAGCCAAAATCTCCTCAGCGGCGTGAAGCCTTCAGGCTAGAGAGTCTCCATGCACAAAGTTGGGTTTTCTCCATTTTATGCTCTCATGCGCCTCCACTGCTCCCCGTCTGGAGGGGTTTCATAATGTCATGTAGCGTTGCCTCATCCTCTGTTTGCAAAACACACTGGCTTTTCCTACCTCCACCCTGCTGCAGCGACTTTTCATGTCAAATTTTCCAAACAAGTGTGCATGCTATCTGGCAGTACTCTATAATTCTATCTCTCGCTGCATCGTTCTTCTTCTCCACAGGTCCTTTAGCGTGATTTATTATCTCCCAGTGTAAACAGAGATCGCTTTGTGCCTCTGCAGATCTTGTCTGTCCTTGGTGTTGACTGTTTTGTCTGTGAGAATCACATTTGATAGATTGAGATCCATTCAACGCCTGTTCATGCAGACCTTTCTGCTCTCTCTCTTTCTTGCACAATTTCTTGGAGGAGAGTAATGCAAAGACGTTAAAACGTGTAATAGTTTCATTAAAAAAAACTTCATAAATTGTCTTGCTTGATTTGTTGTTGCTGTTTTTTGTTGTTTTTTTCAGTTGGTTTTCTTCCAGAAATGAAGAAGATGAGATAAATAACAGCCTGCTTTTGCGTAAGCAGCACAACCAGCTAAACATGAAGACCAGCAAAGTAGAAATTAACCTCGAGCTTCGGTAGAAGTTGGGTTTAATTTGCAATCTTTCTGATTTGGTAACTCAACTCGACTCAATTTTATTTTATAAAGCACTTTAAAATCAGTGCGTTTGGCAAAAATTAAAAAAAAAACAATAGAAGGATAAAACAGAAGCAGAAGCAAATTACAATAAGGAAGATAAAAAGTCAAAAAAGTATCAAAACTATGTTAAAAACCAAAGAATGAAAAGATAAAATGTAACTTAAAAGGAATGTAATAACAGGAGTGTATCACTCTGCCTGGAACTGGTTATTTCATGTCATATACTAAGAATAGCTTAAATTTCTCATCTGACTCTGAGCCAGGTGATTTTCTTTCTTTCTTTTTTGTTTTTTTGCATTTTCCAAGATAAGATTCTTATTTGTAAGGAATTCGGCGCTGTAAAAGCTGCTCATTGTCTATCAAGAATAACACGATAGTATATGAGACCACTTAGACCGCATAGTTTAGCCTCTGAAGACCTCTTTAATTCAATCTCCCAGAAAAGACACCAAACATTCCCTCTAAGGTAAATGTATATCTTCTCATAGCTTCGTAATCCAATGAGGGAATAGAGTTCTAACACTATCTGATCTGACTGCATGCTTGTCAGCATGAACTCTTTATCGTGAATTTGTAACCGCAGAATGTGAACGTGGCTAGTTTCACAGCTTCAGTCAGAGTGGAAAACTATATTCAACAATTGTGGTCTGGTGGTTTGTGGATTGGCGCTGATTTGCACGCCAAGCCATTGTAAAGACTGCGGCTGAATCACCTAAAGTAAATGGCTGCAAAGCCTGAGATTCTGTGTTGTCATTTTAATCTCTACAGAAGAACATTATCTCCTGCAAACACACTGTCCAGAGAGCGCACGCTCCTTCCTCACTCATGTCTTTTAGAGATACACAAACACGTGAATGCACGTGCAGCTTTAAGTGTTATTGTCTGCTGGCAAAACAATCATCACTTCCTGGAGCTGTGATTTAAGGATTTCTGTCTGACCACAGCTGCTCTGTTTACCTCCAAAGCTGCGCTGCCCTACACCTTCCTCACCAGACGTAAGAGCTGATGATGCTGACGGCATGTTTAATGTCTTTTTTTAAAGTGCCATCGTGCTCTCAACTCAACTTAGACTTCTTTTTTATTTTTATCTAGCAACCGTCCCATGCAGGGATTAAATAATAATTATAATGTTGTAGAACTATGGGCCACAGAGAAAATTAGAATGTCCTTTCTGATGCTTGTGAGCATTGAGGCCTAAAAAGGATTTTATGACCACTACACTTATGAACAAGTAAAAAAGCAAACAAAACAAAAAAGATAAGCACGTCCACAGTTTTGCACCCACAGCCTCCCTTCTCCATCAGTGCGTGCATGCGTTGTAAATGGCGACCTGGAACGGCAACGATGGAATAATGGGATGATGGTAGCTGAAACGGCCTCGGAAGACCTTGACAAAGGTGGGAATCACTCAGGATCTCTGATAGGTTCCCACAGCGAAAAGTCCAAAAGCCCGCCCCTCGACAAATGCAGAAATGTCCCTTAATTACTTCTCTTTGTGTTACAAACTCAGTACAAGTTAATTTAGCTTTAGTTAAGTGTTACACTGAGCACATTTTTCATGCGCATTGCAAACAAACTATTCAAATAATCAAAAACGTTTTTCAACAAAACAAATGATCAGTTATAATTCAAACCTTTTTTTCAATGTAATATGAACTCATTTAAACTGACATATGATCTTATTTAAATGCTGTTTAACTGACGTCATTAAACTTAATGCATTTGTTTGTTCACAATATGTCAATAAATTAATTGTTCAGCATATTTTGATAAACAAATCTCTTTCTTTAGTCTTGTCTAAAGATAACATTTTTAGACATTTACAAGAAAGCAACAGAAAAGACTTAACATAAATGCCAACACTGATCCATAGATGTTTGGCTAAATGACCAAAAAGTCATGATTGTCTAAGATTACATATGTTATAAGTGCGCTATATCAACCTGCCAATGTTACTTTTTAAAACATAAGGTATATGACCAAATATTGTTGTTATTACATTGTTATTGATCCATACCTCCCTCCATCCATCCATCCATTAACTTCTGCTTATCCAAGTTTAAATTGTTATTAATCCATCCCTCCATCCATCCATCCACTAACTTCTGCTTGTCCAAGTTTACATTGTTATTGATCCACCCATCCATCCCTCCATCCATCCATCCACTAACTTCTGCTTATCCAAGTTTACATTGTTATTGATCCATCCATCCATCCATCCATCCATCCATCCATCCATCCATTAACTTCTGCTTATCCAAGTTTAAATTGTAAGGGCAGAGCCAGAAGAAAGACCCACATCAACCCAGTTTCTCTACATTAACCTACTCTGAGTCTCTTCTTCTCACTCTATCTCTGAGGGAGAGCCCAGCCTCCCTGAATGACCACCAAGGGTCAAGGTGTTTGTGTACCTGGATTACCTTTGGAGCTAAATTGTCAAGGGTAGTCCCCCCTGTAGGGTCTCTAAAGACAAACTGGCCCTGCGGGACCAAGAGGCCAGACTAAGCCTGGGTTAAACTTGCACACGACCAGCAGTGATGTGAAGGTTTCCTGCTCCCATACTATGCGAGCAGTACCTGTAATATCAAAGGGCTCCACTAGGGGGCAGACTGCAGAACTATACAACTGTATTCAACAAGTGAGATAGAAGAAGTTATTATTTGGTTTTTGTTGTGGTCACGATCAGAAAAAAACCACCAGTATCATTGCAGATGTTATGTTAGACCATAAAATCAATGTCTTCGAGATGGGATTTTGTTTGTCTCAGTTTACCGATGTGGGAAACTGACAAGAAACAGTATTTTTCATACATCCTTTGTTGCGTCAGACATTGTTATGCTCTACTTCAACACAACCAACACCACACACAGCTGGCGGTTGCATATAAAGATCCTTGGTGACAGTTCACTTGTGGTCAAATGTTGCTCTGACCTTCGCATCTCACCTACTCATCGCATGTCTTTGGACAAGCACAACCCATACATGTCTCAGCCATGATGATTTGCAGCACTGGCTCACTGGTACTGGTTCACTGGCAGTTGGGATGTGCGGATCCATGTCATTTAATGCAGATTTAAAATTTGTACAACTTAAGCCAAATAAGGCATATGGATTGGCTAGGTTGAGTGAAAGGAGACGATTCTGTCTGAAATAAACATGGCAGCATAGCTTGTCTTTGCATAGATCTCTGGAATAATGTCCTGCAGATCTTTGCCAAGCACATGATGCACGGGTGATGATTTTTGGCTTATTTCATAGCCACATGACCTGGGCACTTTGGCTTTTTGGCACTGACTCAACAGGACAGTTTACTTTGATTTAGAGTGACTTTTTATAATTTATGTATTGCAAAACAAACAAAAAAAAAACTCTAATTGATGGTGTTTCAACTTTCTCCTTTCACAGCTGTGGCCAAAAGAAAGATGACCTACGACCGACAACGTACGCCTTTGTCAACTTGAGGCCACACTGCTGCTCATCAACCGGACCACACATGGAGTTGGAGGAAGCACAGCAAGCCCAAATAGGAAGCAAAGAGAAATAAGCCAAAAAAAAAAAAAAGAGAAAAGGCAAACGGGAGAAGGTTAATGGTCTTGTTATCACAGAGGGGGGAAAGTGAAATGGTGTGTGGATTTTCAGCCGAAAAAGCCCATAATGAATCCTCGCCATCTCCCCCCCGTGTCAAGTGTGTTATCCTTTGCAACTCGTTCACAATGCTGTCCACTCTCTCACAATGTTGCTGTTAAAGTGAGTTTGGTTTATTTTCTTTTTATATGGAGTTTCCATCAAGCTCCACTCCCTCTGTGGTTCCAGCACGGCTGGCCAAATGGCAATAAAATGCTCAAAGGACATCAGAGAGGGAAAAGGAGACCTATTTGTTAACCTAACAAAATCCCCAGTGGTTAAAAAGCCAGTCAACATGCAAGAGAAAGAGCGCAACACTCTCCTTTAGTGATGCAGGAAAAGGCCAAGACAAGTGGCTTAACAGCTGCAGAGACGTTTCTCACCACTGTCAGCGTCTGCGTGGAAGACTGGCCTGTCAGCCATTTCGATTCAGTCATTTATTTTAGGTTGTTCTTTTTCTGTACAAGGCCAATTACAACTTGGTTACACTGCAAAACATAAGAAAATAAACACTTTATAGTAAACAAATAAAAAAAATCATCACTCAAACTAAGGGAGCTTTGGTTGCATAAAAAAATCTGTGTAAAATCATCATGAGAATGAACGTTTTTGTGTAAATTTTCTGTGCAGATCTATGTTCTCCTCATTTTCTATAAAAGAAAATTCTATAGATTCCACCTTTGATTTTCCTACCTCAAAGTACAACACTTGAGTTTTGAATTTATTTATTTATTTATTTCATTTATTGAGGTTTTTCCTCTCCACTGCGGCCTCACGCTTGCGTAGGTTGGGAAACTTATCTGAAGTGAAGATTTTACATAATCTGCAGGCTTTAACAGCTTGGCTGTTTTCATGTTCTGACATTATATGAACTTTGAATGTGGACTCTACTGGGATGAATTGGATTAACTGAATGAGAATCATTTGGGCTGAATTTTAAAATAATTGAATTGAATTGGATTGTCTTTGATTGGACTTTATTGGAAATGTCTTTCAAAGTGCCTTGAGGTGACTTTTGTTGTGAATTGACGCCATACAAGTAAAAGTGAAATGAGCGTGTGTTCAAAATCAATCTTATTAACCTGTTTTGCAATACTTTATCTAATTTTTTCTTCTTGGACGGTGTAGTAAAAGAAGATCAAACTGTGAAGCTATTCATATCCACGTTGAAGACAGTGACTTTAGTTATTTACCTTCAGTGCTGCAGTGATGATGAGTAGCTACTTATTCCTCAAACAACCAAGTCAAAACTCAAGGTACTGGGACTAAACAGCTGTGTAGCCTTAAGAAAAACTTTTATAAGTGAGGCTAATTATTTATTTGTTTGCTTTTTTAAAGACTCCAGTTTGCTAGGGAGTGGAATAAGAGACAGGTCTTAAAATATAAAATGACTGTGCATGTCTCATTACTTTGTTTGCTAAGTATCCTGGTTGTATTCAGATAAACTTGTCAAAGATAGACTTTGTTACTGGACGTCTGAACTCGTGTATCGCTGCTCTTGCATCATAAATACAAAATCGTGTGTATCAGGTAAACTGATATACGATTAGCCGAGCTAGCTAAGTGCCTGGGACCGCCCCGAGGCTTGGTTGACATGGTGAAACTGCTTTCCTGTGAAACCGTTGGCTATATATACTCTGTGCTAACCTAGAATAAATGAGACTATCGCAGCACCATGTGTGTGGTCTCCCTCTGCAGAGACTGATCAAAAATAAAAAGCTAAGATTTGACTCTGAAGCGATGGCCAAAGGTCACATGGCCTGTTGTGTCCAGATTTAACATGGTAACAATCATCCTATCCTCAGAGGCAGACTGTTGATTCTCTGTTGAAACAGACATAGTCCAGTATAAAAGGATTCACTGGAAAAAGAGTGATCCAGGGAGAATGACACATCACTTTTACAGCACGCTTTAGCAGTTTTGTCACCTTGCACTCACACTGTGCGCTAGATATTAATTAAAATTATAAATATGGCAGCGTTTTCGTCTACTAACGTGCATTTACAGCAGAGTAACTGGATGTGTACTGTAGAACTGACACAAAATAAGCTGCAGAGCCTGTAATGAAGGAATGTGTCCGAAAATACACAGCTGTCTTTGATGGTTTCAAGAGGAATAAATTATTTTAACCAAACTGTATATCACCAGATTGTGAGCATTCTTTAGGACAGCTTCAGCCACCAACAATAATCTTCTCTTTGCTCACACGTTATCTGTCCTGCAGCGCTTCTTCACAGCCTGGTGTACGATGGTTCTCTTGGATCTCTGGCGCTGCTCACTGACCCGGTGACTGCCTGGGTCATCACATAGCTGTAGAGGTTAAACAACAGAAGAACGCACACTAATCTTTGAACAATTGATGAAATTGGCCTTAAAGACCCCCTCCAATGACAATGAACTTTCTAACGCCGTCACGTGTCCGTAACAATGCTGTAGCTGAGGTTTACCTCACTTAACCTCCGTGTTAGCTCATGTAGCAGAACCAGGGAGGCCCAGTCTAAATCTGTCAGTGGGCGGGTCGTGTTAACATAGTCAGACTGTAAATCCCTGTGACATGGTGAAAAATGCATAGTTTTGGAAGTCATGCAAATTTATGTTCCTGCAAACTTTGTTGGTTTAGTAGGACTCAGTTTTAAATTATGTGTTTACATCACTCAGAGGAACATACAAGAATTTTTATGTGCAAATTGGATTTATTCAAAAAAAAAAATTGATTCAGAGTTGACCCCTTTTCTTCAAAACTCCTGTAGTTTGGTCTAGTGTGTAGGATGTATATCCTTTTCTGACTGTTGGAGAGTCATTCTCACTGTATCCAGTTTGTCTGACATTAAATCAGACTAAACCTTTCCTGTTTTAGGCTAAATGCCAGAAAGATGAGCGAGAGAGAGATTTATTATTTACAAAATCATACGTTTCCATACATTTCATTACTATTTGGCAGCATTTCCTTTAAACTGTATTTCTTGGGTCACACGTTTTGGGTTTCCATTTCTCGCTACAGTTTTTTGGACTTGGTCATAAAGGAACTAGCTCATGGCCCTGTGATGGACTGGCGACCTGCCCAGGGTGGACCCCTGCCTTTCGCCTGAAGTAAGCTGGGATAGGCTCCAGCAGACCCCCGTGACCCTGCACAGGAAATAGCGGGTATAGATGATGGATGGATGGATGGAACTAGCTTAACTGAGTCAGGTTTTGTAGGCTGCCTTGATCACACATGTATTTTCAGGTCTGCCCATAAATTTTCTGTTGTGATGGTCACAACATTGACTTTATGGTCTTCAAGACACTTTGTAACTAGTTCGGCGCTATGTTTGGGGCCGTTGTCCATTTGGAGGACCCATTTGTTTAACTTCCTGACTGATGTCTTGAAATGTTGCTTTATTATTTTTACATAATATTATATATAATACTCTTTCCTCATGATGTCATCTATTATGTGAAGTGCACCAGTCCCCCCTCCCCTACTGCCCCACCCCCTGCAGCAAAACACCCCCATAGCATGATGCTGCCACCCCCGTGCTCCACAGTTGGGATGGTGTTTTCAGTGTCTCTCTTTCTCCTCCAAATGTAGCGATGGTCATTAAGATCAAAAAGTTCATTTTTAGTTTAACCAGACCACAGGATATGTCTCAAAAACCTATGGTCTTTGTCCCAGTGTGCATTTGCAAACCGTAATCTGGTCATGTTTTTATGGTAGGTTACTCTTTCAGTCCATGTGGGTCCTGGACTGGTTTCATTGTGGATAATGACACTGTCCTACCAGCTTCAGCAGCACCTTCATGAGGTGTTTAGCTTTATTTCTGGGGCTGATGCACACAACTCATCTCAAACACAGAACCCATCTACTTCCTGAGCGCTACGATGCCTGGACATTCATGGAGTTCACACTTGCGTATAATTGGTGAAACAGATGAAAGTAGCACCTTCAGTCGTCTGGAAAGTAACCCAAGGATGAACCACACTTGTGGAGGTCCACATCTCTCTTCCTGATATCTTAGCTGATTTCTTTTGATTTTTCTCATGATGTCACACAAGGAAACAGTGTGTTTGAGGTGTTACATAAGATACTGTACATCAATAGGTGTGCTTATAATTAACCTATAGGAAGCTTCCAAAGCCATGACATCATCACGTAAACTGTTTAAAGGCATAGTAATAATAGTCTTTTAAGGAAAAAATACATATTTTAATGATCCTATCTCTCTTTATTCATTTAGCAGACAGATGTAACTTTGGACATTCAAACTGAACTTAAACTGTAAAAGTTTATTCTGGTTTAATATCAGTGAGAAAAAAAAAAGAAGGTTACGTGTCTTTATCACGCGTAAATGTAAACTTCTGGTCTCAACTGTATATTCCCTCATTTGTAATCTTCTGCTGGTCCGACAGCTTTTTGAGGACTGACCACAGGTATTTATTTATTTATTTGTGCCCAAAATAAAAATAAAAAAAAAAAAAGAGTAGAATTTGGAGAAACACAGATGAGTTTTTCGGGGATTAACAACCGCTCCATTGTCCTGCCTGCCCCTTGCTGCACTGCCAGCCGTGCTGGAGAGCAGGCATGTAAACCATTTATGTCTGACACCAGTTGTTTTGACTGAGAGCACTGAGGCACTGACTTATTGTGCAATGCAAGGCAGGGCCTTTAGCCTGGCCAGCTCCAGATATACATCCCTGCTGCAAGCGGATCTCTTTCAGGACGGGGGTTTAGAAAGATTTCTTTCCCCCCAGAAAGGTGCAGTTAATCACATCAGAGAAAGAAAAAAAAAAAAGCTGAGTTACACAATGGTGCAGAATTCTCATCACTGCACTGTGCTCTTGAGAAAACCACACCCATGACAAATGCTGGGGGAAAAAAAATCATCAATAAAATAATGCAAAACAGTTGCTGCTCAAAGTGGCAATGCATGTTTATCTGAGTACTGATTTCAAAAGACATTTAAATCACTCAAAAAGAAAAACGGCATAAGCATTCCATCATGCTCCTTTATTCCAAACTGAAACATGTTTACAGAGACTCATGCTGTGTCACTAAAATGCTTTTACTGTAAATGAACATGTGATCGTATTTCCATGTCACACAGCTTCTCACTTCTCCGTCCACTTCATCCGCAGACCAGCAGCTGCGAAGTATTTGTGGTTATTTGGCTTCTTTAGTCAGTGGACGCAGCAGGGTGTGTCGCACCGCTGCATGCTTCCTGCATTAACATGCTGTCTTTAAAAAAAAAAAAGGCCACAGCTCAGTTTCAGGACCTGAGTTGTTGGTGCCGTTACACTACGACACTTCCTTTTAACGTTTGCATGCAAATATTCCAAATGTGTGAAGGCCAGCGGAGAAAAGCGATATCCCTACCAGGACCACAAGTCTGGCTTTCTGATTAGGACCCATGTGCTTCCAAACTGCACTGGACAATTAAAGCAGCTTGTCTTTGAACTATTTCTGACATTTGAGGGAATCCTTGTGAGGTTTGGAGACTGAATGGCAAGACTCTGAAGACCTAAACGCGCTTGTATTTTGCTGGTGTGGTCTCAAACCTTCCAAATGATTCCCCCACAACTCTTTTACTACCCAGATAATGATTCATTACAGTAGCAAAGCTCCGCACAGGACTTTAACAACTTATTATTCCAGTAAAGCCAAGCCTGCAAGCTTTGCCAAAAAGCAAACAAGACTGTAATTAGGCTACTTAAAACCTAGAAATTTGACTTTTCAGTTCTCTAACTAGGTGGTCTTAAATTGTTGATTTTTAATCATAGGTAATTCTCAGGTTGCCTCTAAATGGGGGAAAAAAATTACCTCACATGAATGTGTGAACGCTACAGTGATGAATGTTTTATGTCTGTCAGGAACCTTGGTGTCATTTCTGATGAAGATTTGTTTTTTTCACGATTATGTGAAAGAGATTTCTTTAATATCAGGAAGATTAGGAACATCCTCACTCAAGAGGATGCATAGAAATTAGTCCATGTTCCTTCCTTTGTTACCTCTAAACTGGATTATTGAAATAGCTGTGTTTTTTTTGCTGTACACATGGCTTTGTTAAAAACCTTCAACTGGTCCAGAATGCTGCTGCACCAGTACTAACCAGAACTGGATATAGAGACCGCATCTCACCAGTTCTAGCATTATTACATTGGCTCCCTTGAATCAGATTCAAAATGTTGCTTCTCACAAAGAAAGCCTTGCATGATAAAGCCCCAATCTATGTGAAAAATCTCTTAGTTCCAGACTGTCCTAGTAGAACATTCTGCTCCCTGAATTGTTCCAAGAGTCTGTAGGTCTCTATTCTGGAATCAACTCTCAACCGGGTCCAGGAAGCAGACTTTCTCTCTACATGTAAGGTTTGGCTTAAGACCTTCCTCTTTGGTGAAAAGCTTTAACTCTGTAGTCTCTTAAACCACCTCCTAGTTATGCTGCCGAGGCTGCTGGGGGAGTCCTGTTGTCCACTGAGCATCTTCAACTTGTCGGTCTGATCTCAGTCTCAGATTGTCCTGAATCATTTAATAGAATCAACGTTGTCTATCTTCCATAGTCTCACTCTCTTCTCCTTTTTCAGGTGCTGTCGTGGTGATGTTGTGCTCTCCCTTGCCCCCCAAACCTTCCATCTTCTGACCATCATGGAGTTTACCTGTACTTGTCAACTGGATGCCACTGTTGGATGCCTGCTGGTGTGGCCGACTTGCAGTCCAACCCTCCAACCACCACATATTTATATATTTTATACTAGATATTTGTATATTTTTGTACCTCTCTGTCCTGTCTCCCTCCTCATGTCTTCCTTTGCCCAGCTGGCTATTGGCAGGATTGTCCCCCCTAGAACTGAGTTGTATGTAAACTTGGACTTTCCCTGGAGCAACGCAGCTGGAGCTAGCCAATGAAGTAGTTCACAGCCGCATAACCAACACAAAGCACAAGACTTTTTGGACAGTAAGCAGGAAGAAATTTGATTGGTTGAATTCAGTTTGTGAAAGTGAGTCCAGGTTATTTGGAGTTAGGAACATTTACTGTAAAATACTGGATGAACTAGGACTGATGTCACATGACACATGCATTTGTACAAACAGCCTTTGAAGCCCATTTTTCCTCGAACTGAACAGAACCATGTTGCAAAGAGGCGGGACAAAGCTGTGAATGCTAATGGAGAGGCAATGCTTAGCTTTCAGTCAATCACATCAAATGATATCTGGGTATCGGATTGGTCAGCCTTATATCAATTCATCTGATGTGATACAAAAGAATTCCCCCTCCTTACATTTATCACGGATGTAATATATTGGCCATAAATTTAAAAATATCAACAACAGGAAAACAAACAAAAACGATTTTTGTGCCAGACTGTAAATATGTTTAATTCTTCTGCAAAGTTGTCTCTTTTAACATGGGAGTCAATCGGGATTTCCTCCTCTAGCACCTAGTGGTCAGTCGAGGAATTGCAGCAAAGCGTAGGCCACTTCAAACTGGAAGTGGATTGGTTGCTGCTTAGACTTTCAAACTAAAACAGGAAATAAAGCTATCAGCAGCAAAACACACGGATACAAGAAAACTAGACAAAAAAAATCTAGAAACACATGAGAAGAAATCAAAAACCATTACACTCATCCAAGTTCATGACAGGCTGCACGGCAATTATGTAAAAAGCACCTTTGCTGCTTTTGTCAAGCTTATTTTTATGCTCTTAAATCATGTCTGAGGGACATTTAATAATGCATCCAAGAGTCACTGAACAAAAAAAAAGAGAAAAAATCTACTCTTTTCACCCCCTTCACCTTATAGAGACTGTGTTTACATCCTTCAGGGAAAACCCAAGGCAGCCTGAACGCAATATCCTGAGCAGCTCCTGCGCACGAGGGGGGGCCCGGCTCCTGGAGAAATTTGATACTGCATTCGGCCCTTTAAAGGAAAATGGGATGAGTCTGTTGAATGGAGTCTGTGAGCGAGTTTCACCAGAGGCTACGAAAGAAAAGAAAGCGGAGGGCAGCGGCGGGACTGAGCAGCGACCAGACGCGTGAAGCTCTGCAGAGAAATGAATGAGTGATCGGAGCTGGGGGGCGAGTTATGAACCGGATCGCGACGAGTTACCGGCGGAGGTGTCCGTGATCGGAGGAGAGCCGACTGAAGAGAGGGGCACACAACAAAGTCACAAGGTAACAGCCGCTGAGAAGGACTCTGTTGAGGCAAATGACTCATTCAGCGCTCTGATATTAAACTGACATGCACCATCAGGCTGTTGTAGACTAAAAAGAAAGAAAGAAAGAAACCGCTGTTGTGTATTTTGAGACCTTTTTCTTATTGCTGACCAACCGGTTTATAGTTTCAATGCGCACACCTGTTTCTTGTGACCTTTTATTGCGCAAAAATGTGACCACAGTTTGCCCTTGGAGTCGCTCTACTAGCAGTTAAAGCTGGCAAAGTGTTCTTCTTTGCTCATGGACAAATTATAATAGTTTTAAAGCTCTTTTCATTAGAATTATTTATTTATTTATTTGTTGCATTATGTATTTCTGCTCCCCTCTCATAGTATGCATGGATGAACTGGGCTCTTCATATAACATGGAGCTTTTCCAGAAACAAGTCCATGCCCTGCAGTGCTGCTGGAGGACTTGTGTATGTGTAGAGGAGCAGAGATTTGCAGAGGTAGATGTTTACACCTCAGTGCAGAGGAATGTCAGGGCCTGTATTTAAGACCCAGACTGATGAGTGGTCAGTTTGCTGGAACCTGTTATTAACCTGCTGGGGGAGAGAGACCTGCAGGTTTGCCTGCCTGCCTGGTGAAGGGTTAGAGGAGGAGAGGATGTAGAGGAGCAGAGAGGGTGGGAAAGGTGCTGCAGGAGGAGTGGGGAGAGAAAAGTGAGAGGTGAGGCAGTTAGAAAGACAGAACAGATAATAGGTTAAATGTTGGTAGGATAAGGATGAACTGCACTATATCTCTGCTTAAAGAGCAAAGTGATGACCTCCGCTGAATTTTATGGTGTTTTTGATGTATAAACCCTCACTTTTTTCTTTTTTTTTCAAGGAAGCTATTTTAAACCACTGTCTTAAAGCTCTTTTTTATGGTCAAAGGTTAAGAAAGGTGAGATATTGCTGCTCTTTGGAGGAGTATGTCTGAGGTTTTGCTGTAAAATACGACTAATTTAAACAAAACTGTGAGGCCTACTTGAGTCTAGAGAAGTCCCCCCTTTCTTAAACCTTTGGAGCCACAGAGGAGGGGGGAGAAGGCAATATTTAACCTAGCCCATACTTGACTCCTCATGCTCTCAGGTAATTTATCTGCGTCACCTCCCGTGCACGCGGGGATCTACCACGCTGACGTGAATCTGCCACGACTGACCCAGTTTTGCACGTTCGCTCCTGCGAACCGTCTGATGTCTTTTTCCAAAAGCGCAGGGAGGCCAAGTTGAACCTCAGCAGAGACAACAGTGGGAATTTGAAAAGTCTGGCAGGGATGATATCACTGAACCACCTAATCACTTACATCACCGCAGCTGCGTGCTCAGCAGCGTGTCAGGTGCGTGCACGTGTCTGCACGCACATGTGTCTGTTTCCAATCTGGTTCTCCATCTGTGTCTGTCTGCACTGTGGTGAGCGAGCGCTGAGGAGTTACGACTGGCTGGAGAGTGTGTGTTTGAGTTTGTGATAACGAGGGAGGTTCAGCTGAGACTTGCACCATGTGCTTCCTTCATCTTCAGTGTAGCAGCTCACACCCTCCTCCCCCCCCTTTTTTTGTAATAATTTCTTTTAGGAATGACAAAGATGCCATCTCAGTGCCCGAGAGAAACATCACACCCTGTCCCATCCAAACAACAGTATTCCATTACAATCCGTGGTAACTTTCAGGCCAGGATAAAAACACTTCCTGCTGGATATTAAATCACGCTCATGTTGAGGAATAGTACAATATAACTGTCAGTGTATTCAGTGGAAAGCCCTCGTCTGCAGTGGCAGCCGCAGAAACAGTCCTGCTGGGACCGTTGCGGTGCTGTTTCCATTCAGTCCTCCTTTGCAGTGTTTGCGCTGGCTGCAGCTGTGTGCAAGCTCCTGCAACCAGCTGGAAGTAGAGAAGCTCACAGGGCCTTCGTGTCTTTCTACAATCCAGGGGAGGTCTCGCAGTTCTGGGCTACAGCTCTCAGCAGTGGGTGGTCCAAATGCTGCCAGCGATGGAGCTTATACTTGGAAGCTTGGCATCTTGGTTTTGTCTGATCATAAGTAATGGCGGTTTCAGTAGCATTTCTGTAAGCGATACCCTGATGGAGGGTTGCACAATGAGGTAAAATGTTTATTCCCAGGTAATGCCAGGTAAATCTTATCCCTGCGCTCTTTTCTTACTTACGGTGCATGCACTGCGTCCGTCAAATATGTCCATCTCCAGACTTTGAATGGGGTGACGCCATCCGAATATAAATCATGGGTTGTGTGCATCGCGATGGTTCAAGATGCCTCTGTCAAAAGTTGAGAAAGTTTCTACGCATTAAAGCATGTGTCAGTCGATCAGGTTGTGGCAAGGCAGCTAGAGCCTAGCCTATGAAATCACACATGGGGGCGGGTCTACAGCAGCTCACATCCATCTATGATCTGACATCACACATGGAAGAAAACTTAATTATTCACGGTGTTCAGTTGTCTTACTGTTTCATGATCAAAGTTTGTGGTCACACAGAGACACAAGTCTCAGAAATAAAGTTGTGAGTGAGCATGGTACCCATCCTCTGGTATACGTAGCAGGCAGAAGTTTGGTTGTTTTTTTTTCGTCTGATCATGATGACACAATCAGCCCGAAGTGTTGGACACCACCACCGTCATCAGAGTCCATATTCACTTTTCCTTTTCCTGGTTTACCAAGTCTACATCGTAATGCTGTTACTCGGTCACCTCTTGCAACAGCTACGTATCACCTTTCGGCCCTCTCACACATTAACAATGATGGAACTAGTTCGTGGGGCTGCAGTGGACATCGGCGCAGAGGCCGTCCCTACCGTACTCAGGCAGGATTGATTCTGAATGTTTTGTTCATTTTGCCAGTGTGAATGCTCTGATCCAGTTTGCTGGTCTCTGTCACAGCTGGAAGACTTGCAGAGCATGCACAATGATTTGAAGCTGAAAAAAAAAAAAGCCTTAGAAGCTAATGATGAAGCTGGTAGAGCACACAGCCTGCAGCCTCTGCTGTCTGTTATATTACTGTATGCAGATGATTACGGTTTTTGTGAAGAAGATCAGAAGAAGATCAGAAATCAGCCAACAAAACTTTGTCGTTACTCAGTTGGCCTTTGACGTCAGCTTTAACAACCTCTCTTTGTTAAACGAGAAGTGAGCGCTAAAGGAATTTGGTTCGGGGAGAATTAGCACGACAGTGGTGAGTGTTTAACCAGCAAATGGTTTGTTCACACCCAGCTGTTTTAGTTTTGGGTGAAGGGCCCAGCCTCATGTGCCCCGGTTTGCCACAGCGCAACCCAGCAGGGATTATTTAGGCTGACTTATCCCACATCCACAGTCCGGCTTTGCTCGACCTTCATAACCCCAAGTTTGGCCCGGATAGAGAGGAAGATTGCTGGTATTCGGACCTTGACTGTCCAGCCTGGGTGCAGTGGCTGCCGGTGGTGAAACCTCCGCAGGCACGACTTCTGTAATTTGTTTGCTAGGCCTGTATTTATGAGCATGCTAATTGTAGGGAGCACCATGGTGCACTTATAGTTGCTGGACTTTGAACGTCTGCTGTTTTGCTGACGCTGTCTGGCTGCACTTTTGATTCTCAGTCTGAAAACCCTTCTGTCTTCCCTGAAATTCATTTGGTTTAATTTCGACAGCTCGCTGCTGAGAATCATCAATTCACCCTCGCTTCATCCTTTAGGAATGAGTGCGTTTCCAGAAAAGAAAAAAAAGGCCACTTGTGAGTCCACCTCAGGTAAAAAAAAATAACTTCAGTGCCCCAGTTTCCCTCATTCAGGCCATTCACCGTCGCACATTCTTTCCTCTTTTCTCTGCCGAGGCGACATGACCCCCCCACCCCCCTCGCTGTGATGGAACTGTCATGCAGAAAGACACTATTGTACCGCGCAGGTTCCGCTCCTTCCTTGTAATTAAGAAGAGATTGGAAGGCCAGGGAGTTGTGGGTGGGAAGGGGGCAGGGAGCAGGGGATTGGGTTAGTAGGTAATTGGGCTAAAAAGCAGAGCGCTGACCTGCTCTGTGGCTGGCAGGCCTGGGAGCCTGCATGCATGGACCAGCTCCCCCACTGACAGAGCCTCCCCACTGAGGTTTTGTTCAGTGTGTGTGGGCATGTGCAGAGCCGGCAAATGAAAAGAGAGATTCTGCTGCGGTAGTCTGTTTGTTTCTGTGTGCAGAGCATGTATATGTATGAATGTTTCTTTTGGTTACACGTCACTGAGCAAAGCCGAAAGTTAGAGGAAGCTTTCATTCAAACCAAATCCATGTTTATGCATAAATAGTGTTTGCTTTGCTCACGTTTCCTTTGGTGAATCATAGGAAGTGCGGTCAGCAGAGAGCATTTTAGATGTTAATTCACATTTTTCAATCCTGCGCTGTAAATGGAAACAGAAGCAGAGCTGCTTGAGGAAATGCCTTTGCAGGACGAGTGGTGCCTATGGTTCTCCAAGTGATGTGTATACTTTGCTGTATTACAGCAGAAAACTCAAACCGCTCAGTCACAAAGCTGGTTGTGTCTCCTCTCTTTCAGTCCAGCCCGAGTCCGGAGGTGGAGGCCTGAATCCTCGCCATGGCTGACGTGTTGGAGAGCAGCGGAGCAGGAGCTGTGGTGGCGGCCAACGTGGACTGGCAGAAGCGCTGCGTCGCTCTCGAGATGCAGCTGCTGAGGTTCCGGCTGCAGGCTGGGAAAATCCGAGAGCTGCTGGCAGACAAGGTGAGAAGGAAAAGCATCATGGGTAAAATGGCAAACTCTTTCCGAATCATTCACTATTCTTTAAATAAAAGCACTCTTTCTTTTTTCCTTTCTTTCTTTCAAGAGAGAGCCACCATTTGAGGCATTCAGCTGCAGGAATGCTTGCAGGAAGCAGTGTGGCCTACTCACTGTGTTTGCTTAGCGTTATTTTCTTTCTATTCTTCATTTTATCTTTTACATGTTATATTAAATGCTTCGCCATGGTGACAGTCAGCTGTCAGACGACAGGAAAGACCCAGCTATACGTTTAAAGTTAAATCAGATTGTGCAAGTCATCTGCTTTGGCTTTGAGAGGTGCAACACTCCCCCTGTTGGAGTGTGCACAGAAGAGGCAAAAACTATGGACAATAAAACACCATTGTACAAATCCAAATGCTTGTTCTAAAACACACATAAACCGTTGTTCTCATTAATAGCTCTAAACCTTCAGAATGAATCGACCTCTCATCCTTTGTCATCTTCAGTAAGTACGTGAAAGACCATCACGCTGTTAAGCTGTGGCTTTGTTTGCACGCTCGTGCAGCAGGGATGGATGTCTCTGCAGACATTCAGGACTGGACAGAACACTTCTGAAAGTTGGTGATGACGATGCTCAGAGCACACGTGCAAACAAAAAGCTGCATGAGTTATGCTGCATGGCCTCATGTCAGGTGTGTGGCGTATCTGATCCAGGACTCCATAAGCTGGGATCTCATAATCCCAGATCACTTTGAAGGAGATTAGAGGAAAAAAATGGATATACTATGTTGTAAAGTAGGCTGCCAATACTGCATATTGGTATCAAAATACCAAAGAAACAATCTAATTTACATCTTCTGCAGGGCCTGTTTTGAAATTGGTGTTGCAGCTTTGTGCTACACACTTCAAGCTCCAACTACAAGCGACGAGTCCTGTACAATCTTTATGTACAACACCTTTTTCTTTTCAGTGACATAAACACCAGCATGACTTGATAGCTTTATTAACCTTGTTTCTGGCAGAATCTGTGATCATCAATCACAGAACAAATCTAATATTTTCACATTTCACCTCAAAACCGAGTGACAAGATTATTTAATCATAAAGATACTGAGTCAGCTGTCATTTTATAGGCCCAAATATATGCACTCAAGGACAGAGAATGTTCTTCTTTTTTTCATTTTAATGATATAGATAAAAGTAAAAGGAACATTCCAGAGTTAAAACAATCCTAGATCTTTTATTAGATGTTAGGAGTGTTAACTTTAGTTTGGGATCTAAATAACATGAATTAACACGTCACCTGAGGCAATAGATCTACTTGTAAATGACCTCTCCTTCCACAGAAATGGATATTTACTGAATTTTTATAACAAAATAGACAAGTCTTAGAAGCAGAGGCCCTGAACTCTCCTCTTTTTTCATCTTTTTACAGTATTTTTGCACAACAGCTGACTTGTATGGGCTTAATATGGCGGTGATCAAACAGTTGTTTTTATACACATTTTGTACACATTCAAAGTTAAAATGATATCAGTTTGTCTGTAGGGACCTTGTCCACAGAACTAACATTAATTGCCATTTTACTACAATCTCAAGCAAAAGAGTTATCGTTTCTATTCATGGTGTTTTGGGCCCTAACGACAGTTTACACTCCTTAATAGAATCAGGGTTGTTTTAACTCTGGAATGTGCATTTAAGCTAAACTATATGTCACATGTTTGAACTTATGATTTGATATTGCACTGATGAGGCATGACCTGGGTACGTGGCTGCGCTGAACAAACGCACTATTGTGGAAATTAGATTTAAACATGTCATGCCACTTTCATCTGTTAAATTACACATGCTTCTAGATATTCAGGCCCAACACTTTTTTTTCCTTTTGTGGCCCGACAATGTTTTTAAGTGTAAAAAAACTGCATGAGGAAAGGATTAGATTAAACGGATCAGTTTGAGACACAGCTGTGGATATGACTGTATGTTTATTCTTGTGTGACTAAACGCAGATGAGATTACCTGGATAATTTTTCAAAGACTTGGTCCACTAATAGTGTGTCATCAGAAGCTGGTTACAGTTTCAGTCAAAAGGAATGTTTAGCGTTTAACTCTTAACTTCTGGTGCTTTCCCTCCAGTTGGCGGAAATAACCAGCGAGACGCCAGCCAAGAGCTTGTAAAATTGTGGCTGTTGTAAAGCCACCAGACTGAGTATCAGACACTTTGGAAAGTAATCAGCTGCCGTCAGAATATTCAGCTGCTGGTCAGAAAGTGGAAGGGGTTTTTAAAAATGTTTGTATTAGAAAAAAGAGCAGTTTTCTAGATTTTTCTACTGTTTTCAGTTGATTTCTGACTATTTCTGTGTTAGAAATAGCTTTGGCGGAGTGGTTTTCTCACCGCATCATCTCTAATCCCAGAGCGGTGGTGTGCTTCATTCAGTCGGTCAGCAGGATGTTTACAGTCCAAACATGACCCGGTGGCTGATAAGAGCAGGACGACTCCCTGCCGTGTCCTCTGTCAAATCCTGTAGGGCTTCCAGCTTTCCAGTGATCCCATGCTGTCTCTCACACATGTTTCAGAAAGGGAAAGTCATGTCAAGCTACTCTGCACTAAAATAATCTCCACTCTTGGACTGAATAAGTGATTGCTTTTATCATCCGTTCCACAAAAAGGACCTAACTATATATCACTACATCTTATTTTCAACATTTTCAGGTGCCTGAGCTGCATTTTCTGACCTGCAAATAATAACAGCATGAGGGAAATTCATGCTTGGTTCGTTCCTTAGTTTATTTGTCCATTGAAAGGAGCAAATGATGCCCTCTGCCTTGATCGCCTTGAGGGTTGTGTTGGGAAGGGTTTTTCCATGTGAAACCTAAGCAGATCAATGTGCAGAACATGAGAATCTGCTGCGGCAGACTTACAGTAATGTCCCAAAAAAAAAAAGGTTAAGAGGATCCCTGATTGCCCGAGGAAATCAAACGGAAAAGGAACATTAAAAACACACATCAAGTTTCCACGCAGTTACCTGGCAATGCGCATGGTAGCTGGAGAAGGAGAAAACGATGGAGGTGTGTAACTTCTGATTACAGGTAGCTTAATTCACGTTTCTCTGAGTGCTCCTCCACTAACTGAAAATCATACATAGGTCTCTTGAAACCTTTCCCATTGAAATTAGAAAGCTGCTGCAGCTGAAAATGAGCCCCAACTAATTAACTTTTTATAACATAGTTAAAACACACACACACACACACACACACACACACACACATGCTGGGAACCTACTTTTAGTTTCAGGGACTTTTTTGTTGATGTAAGAGCTGGCTGACAGTTGGTATAACGACAAGATTTTTATGCAATACGGAGCAATCTTATCATTTCTATTCAACTACCAGTAACTGAATTTGCCACGACATGAGCAACTACGCTGTTAGCTTTGCAGTTTGTAAGTTTACATTTCAGCTCTGAGTCCAGCGTACAGCAGAGTTCTTCTTCTTATTCCCTTCTTTAGATTTACAGAAAACCCAACATTTATTGTTGAATGTTATTGTTTGGCCCAGGCCAAAAGCTAATTCATCTTTCTTTTTTTTTTATTTTACTCCCTGTTCCATAAATACACGTGTACATATATATTGTATACTATACATAGTTCATCTCTTAATGCAGGGGTGTCCAACTCCAGGCCTCGAGGGCCCCTGTCCTGCATGTCCTGCATGTCCTGCATGTTTCCCTGCTGCAACACAGCTGATTCAAATGAATCAAGGTCTGCACAAGTCTGTTAATGATCCATTCATTTGAATCGTGTGTTGTGGCAGGGAAACATGCAGGACATGCAGGACACGCAGAACAGGGGCCCTCAAGGTCTGGAGCTCGACACCCCTGCCTTAAGGGGAGGCCTGTGGCTGAGCGACTACCATTCAATCTTGTTATTGCTGTTTGGAAAGACTGCTTCATGCTCTACATCTCCCTTCTTGCCAAGTTAGGAGTGTTTTACGCATTGACCCACTTTGGAATGGAAAAACATGAAGAAAAAGTTGACGTGGTTGCTTTTGACATGGCACTCATTCCCAGCAGCTGACTGGAAGTCAGCGAGATGGGAAAAGCGGCGATGTGAAGAGTATAACAACACAATTACTTCGGTTCAGAACGTGTTCTAGCTTTTACTATAGACTGGGAAGGCGTATACAGTGATCAGTTTTGGTTTGAAAACATCACCTGGAGACAATCTGATGAATAAAATAAAAAAATCATTTGGGGATTATTAAGCCTAACAAACTGCATACTACACCCATTTTTCATGAGTTAACACAACTTCTTGAGGTACGTTTGGGATATCCGTCCATTGATTCTTGTTCTGTGGCCAACTGTTTGAGCTCTAGATCCCCAATCGCCTTGTTCCTCACGGCAGCGGCGGGGGTGGGGGGGTGGATTTCAATCTCTCCAGTAAATCCTATGTCTGCCTCTTTATTTCTGCAACGCATCCCTTATAAGGTGTCCCCAGAAGATACCAAAACCACCTCAACTGGCTGCTTTCCACACATTTTTTGTGTTTGAAGCTTCAGGTTGTACCTTGTTGGCATTTTCGTCATAACTTCAATTATTACAATTACTTCCCACTGAGTGCACTGCAAACCAGATGTTTGTCAGGTTTGACGCACTTTGGACACAGTTCACGTCTTTATTTCTCAAGTTTATGTCATTGTTCGACAAACGGAAGTCTGCTCATGGGCCAATTGCACACGGAAATCATGAACTCTTTCTCCATTTTGGCCCGTCCCCATGTATGATTTAAAGTGGCTAGCACCAAGAAGGCTGTATAACTGCAATCTGATTGGCTAAGGCTCGCAGTGATGCCTGAAAAGCCTGAAAATCTTTTCACATCTTCTGATGTGAGCAATACTTCCAAAGCAATGCCATTCCATTCAAAGTCAGTAGACAGAAATGCTGCTGATCCCTCTTTTTTAAAAAAAAAAAAAAAAAGTACACTGAAATATTGTTAAAACAAAATGTAACATAACAATCAGCTATAGCTTAACATGTATATATAGGCTCAAACATCAGCTTTTCTTCTTTTTACATCATAATTTGCTTTTAAATGAATTGTAGCATAACTAAATAAATGGTTGCCTATAACAGCCTATAATCTGGTTCCGTTATGGAGGATTGGGGCAGAATCAGTAGCTCACACACACTTCTTCACCTCTTTTCCACACTCTCCATTACTGTAGAAGTAATTAAAATCCTTCACCCTCTTTATCTTTCTTCATCTATTATGTCTCCTTGATGCAATCCCACCTCCACCTTGAACTCCTCTGTCACACCTACTCCACACCTCACCACTGTCTTCCAGCTTTCATACCTGCCCTGTACCTCTAACATACATCTCCGCTACTCCAGACTTTCTCATACAATACCACAGCTCCTCTCTTGGGACCCTGTCGCATGATTCCTACAAGGTCTCCAAAGATACAATGCAGCTCCCTCTGACCTCCTCTGTACTTTTCTATCAAAGCAAATGTTGCATCTGTAATCCTCTTTTTTTTGTTTGGCATGAGACTACCGCTGTTCACATATTCTTACTTCCACTCTTACTCTCACTTCCACCTTTCCATAACTTGTAACACTAAATATTAGCATAAATATATCCATATATTTATGCTAATACTCTTCAGTTTATTTTGGATGTTTATATAGCGGGTGCTGAAGCAGCATGGGTGCCAGGGGTATTGTAATGGTCAATGCGGCAGATTAAATACTCCAGAAGTGCATGTGTTTATGATCCTACAGGTGATTCAGGGAACCTTCCAGCACTGTCGGTCAGGAGCAGCCTTTAGCAAATCAGATAAACAGAGTACCAGGAGAGCGAGATAGTAAATCAAACTTGCCTAAACTAATTGGGAGAAAAGCGAAAACAGCTTTTCGTCTTAGAAAAATGTTTAGTATTTGCTTCTCTGTCTGAGTTTTGATTTAACAGAAGGGAAAGCAGCAGATAAGTGAGGAACAGTCATATTTAATGTCATCGTTACTGAAAAAACTGCTCATTGGTCCCAGTTAGTGAAGCTTTTCTTTTCTTGGAGCAATTTCAACTCCGTTAAACATAATTTAATCTTCCTCTAAAGGAAGTTGAACTGACCAATGCTTTTAATAAGTGTTTTTTGTTTTAAAAAAAGGTACCCAGAACAGAAGCCTTTAACTCTCAGGGTGAACGTGTTTACCAGAGGTTTTTAGCAACATTTCAGGTTTGATGGAAAAGAGCTGGATTAATAACTATAAGAAGATAAACCGTCTTGGGGAGTTTAGCAGATAATGTCTTTGGTTGTATTCTCACTTCATGGTGACTTTTCATTACTTAACTGATTGAATTATGGGAAAATCTGATTAAATCTCCACCATAAACCTCATGTGGCTCGAGGAGCAAAACTCTGTTTGACTTACACCAGTGGTAATGGCCAGAAAAGTTCCCTCTCGTGTGTGTGTAAACATTTGTACGCTTGTTTGGACCAGTTTCTTTTTTTTTTTTTCTTTTCTACGGAAAGTCTGTTTATTCTGAAGTGTGTTCAACTTTTGAGGACGGGGGGAATTAGTCATTTTTAAGGTTGATCCTTATTATTAAACGAAACATGTCCTTTTATCAGAAGGCGCTAGAAAGTCCTGAGGTCTTGATACAGTGGACAAAGCACCTTCTTCATCCATGTCTTTGCAGCTATGTTCACAGCAGCTGGTTTAAAGCAACTTGAAATGCCCCACAAAAAAGTTTCTAAAATTATTTTGGTTGTTCGACTTATAACAAGACAAATCGTACTTCCTGACAGACACAACTGCACCTCTCAGCCAGAGAGGGTGCTAAAGAGCACAGTAATACCTGGTGTCGCTCCAACTCCAGTCCTCAAGAGCAACTGTCCTGCAGATCTGAGTCGTTTCCCCGCCACAACACGTCTGATGCACATGAA
Organism: Arrhamphus sclerolepis; assembly: GCA_037176975.1. Classification (NCBI taxonomy): domain Eukaryota; kingdom Metazoa; phylum Chordata; class Actinopteri; order Beloniformes; family Hemiramphidae; genus Arrhamphus; species Arrhamphus sclerolepis. Next base: position 3,652 of record JBAMYA010049578.1, on the reverse strand, counting down.
TGGCTCACCATCAGCTTGTCATCAATCGATCCATTCATGTGTGGTGGCGGGGAAACGTCTCAGATCTGCAGGACAGTAGCTCTTGAGGACTGGAGTTGGGGACTCCTGCTTCTTCTGCAGTGTAGTGCCTGTGTTTATGGCAAATGCAGCAAGATTTGATGCTGGGTGCCGGTGTTTTCCATTCTCGGCCCCCGTCCTCCATCAGGTTGTAATTAAAACAGAGCCGACCATCAGCGGTGTATGATGTGTACTGTTGAAACTTGGAGAAGCTAATCTGATATTTCCTAAATCAGTTTTGTGTGACCTTGCGGTGGATTCGTACATACGTCATCTGCATAGACGTTGCATGGGATGACGTCAGCCGTCGCTGAAATGAATTGCGGGTTGCTTGCATCACGTCGGGTTCGTTGCTTATGTCTTGTAACTGTCACACATCTGCCAGCTGGGTTATGGCTAGGCAGCTGGAGGCTAGCGTCAAAGGGAGGCCCTTTGTGTCTGTTCTCATTGAATATGTGTCTGCAAAGCTTGAACTCTTCATTTGTCTCATCCTGAACGCACATAAATTACAAAGTGGAAAATCTAATTAAGGACAAAAAAACAAAAGAATTCTTGCTGGTTTAGATATTCAATCCACCAGGCTTGAAATCAGGTCTCAGATCTGTAAAGACTTACATCTGTTAACTGATTGGAAAAGAAAACAAATGATCTGCTGTCTCTTGTCTGTTGTCATCTATCTCTGTTTTTTTTGTCTTTTTTTTTTTTATCAGTTCCTCTGTAAAATCACGCTATAATGGAAATGGACGTCCCTCTGCCTCCCCACAGAATCTCCTGCAACAACTCTGCATTACAACAACTAAGTTACATCGATCGCCATTTGGCATTAATCTGAGATTTTCAGTCCCGGAGCCTTCTGACAACAGATTGTGTAACTTCATAATGTAATATCAGTGAGTGTCATGACAAAAACGTTAAGTAATTTTTTAAAAAGCAGCAGTAGGTATTCATATAAAGGTGATTAAGGTGGGGACTTTTTTCAACCAGCATGCAGGTATGTTACCAAGCACAGTAGTTTTTATGAGATTGCACATGTTGCATGATCTGACTGTACTCTTACCACATTTTTTATTTATTTTTTTTGTGGATGGGGGGTGGGGGTGGGGGTATTTTTGGGATGGATATCATCACATAATAATACAACCTGATGTATCCTCCTAACAGAGCAACTCAGCTGGTTTATGGCTCAGAAACAGGGACTCCTGAAACACTGAGGTTTCATCGTTGGTCGAACAGAAAGCTGACAAAACTTACCAAGTGGTTTTGTTTTTTCTCTCTTATCAAGCCTGCTGAAGTTAGTCACACTAAATTCATATAAAGACACAAATTTATACATAATTAGGGATGATTTTTTTTAAAAAGTCAATTAGATGAGCCCTTAGATTGATTTTTTTTTCTTTTTTGTCTGTTACTGTTGCAACAACATGAAAAATTCTGCAGTTTTTTGTTCTTTTTTTTTAAATTTAGATCTTCGACAGCTGATATCTCTTCAGTTTCATCTTTAAACTCAGTGTGTATTTCAAAGACTTGGAGCACTTCTGCTGTGATCTTTGCAGAGCTTTAAAAACTGTTGAATCTTTATTTCTAGCTTGTGTATTTGCATCCCGTCTGTGCCGGCTTCTGTTATAACTTCACACTAACAGCCGGGCCTGACTCACACTTTGATCTTCTGTCCAAGCACTTTCTGACTTCTAAACAGCATGTGGCAGCTGCCATCATGTCCTAGGAGGTACTTCTACATCCACCTTGAGCATTTGATGCTCTTTTTTTTTCATTTTTTTAATGTCAGATTGTAAATGTTTGCACTTTTGTCCGGCTGACGTTTGCTGAAGCCTTTGACTCATGAAGGCTTTTGACCCTGAGGACAGGACTCGTCCAACCACTAACCGCTGCTCTCTGCCCACGCCTCCTCCTGCACTCCGGCTTCACTGAGTGTTAATCTGGCTGCGGGGAAGCGTTCTCATGTTTTGAGTGGTGGATTCTGGGAATCTGGGCCTCTGTTGAGGTGATGAGAAAGAAGAAAGACAGACAGAAACAAAGGGAACAGACATTATGGAAGGCATTCACATGCATCTCTCAGACAGAGTGAATCCATTAGTGTGTTTGTTCTCCCTTTAACTGGGTCGCTGAACTCGCAAGAAAAGGCCGTCCCGCGTTGAACTCGCCCGCGTGCAAACATTTAGGGGTGTTTTGCACATGCTAGTGTTTGCATGAGTGTGTACGAGAGAGCGAGTGGCCGGCTGAGAGGGTACTTGCAGATGTGCGCATACTCGAACGGTGGACAGTGTTTTTCCTTTGAAAGCATGAGTATGCATGCTTGCACAAAAGATGACGCAAGCTTGTGCACACACACTCCAGCATTCTTCTTCCACACTCCCGTTTAACCAGCAGTAGCAGCATGAAAGATAGCTCAGCCTCCTCTGAGGGCCTCTCAACTATGTCTACAGTTTCCCTCTGTCCTTCTGTTTCCAGTGAAACTCCTTGTTAAGCAGTCTGTGTTCACAGAGGACTAATCTGTGTACGCTTTCTTTTGCTCCACTGGTTTTCTGAGATGCCGTACGTCTGAGGAACACTAGCCTTTATCACAAAAGGTTTCCCTAACGGAGCCAGTCTGTTACAGTTTCATTCATTAATCTTTTAAATGTCTTCCAGTGGCAGTGATTATGATGGATAAAGTGCGTCTGCATTCATCCGTAAATCTGTTTGTGTGCGTGTATGCAGGCTACTTGCTGTGTGGTCTAACACAGCTTTCTGTGGCAGGTTATGTGATGTCTGTTGACACAATCCTTTGTTCTGAGCTGTTGGGGGATTTTCTTCTTCTTTTTTTCTTTTTTTTTTCTTTCAGGACTTTAAATGCTACAATCCAACTTCAAAAAATGTTGACTGTGCAAGATCTAAATAACATGGAAGGGCAGCAATTTCCAGATCAACCGTATATTTGATTCAAATTGATCACCCCTCCCTCATCTGATCCCGAGCCATCCCGTGCTGGAAACCAGTATAACCTCCCTTGTCTCTATTCCAGATGCAGGAGCTGGAGCAGAGGGTGATGGAGGCGGACCAGAGGGCTGAGAATGCAGAGAAGCAGGTAGAAGAGCGCCTCTCATCCTTTCCACCAAAGATCCTGAAAAAGTTCAGGACATTTCTAAAATGTAAATTTAATTTGTCAATTTAGTTTTGTTCAAAAAAACCTGGAATTTGTGTAAAATGAGAAGAGAAGCATGGGTGCTCTTGCAGAACAGTGATAGGTTCATGCCAGCTGTGGTGTTGGCTCAATCCTGAGTGAGAAACGGAATTTTCTGATCACATACACAAGAAAAATTCTCTTACAACAACATACATTATATTTTGAAAAGATATGATTTTCTCTCATTCTCGTGTACTTAAAAAAAGTAAAGAAAAATGATCTATCTATCTATCTATCTATCTATCTATCTATCTATCTATCTATCTATCTATCTATATATTTATTCTATTTATATATATATATATATATACACACACACATTTAAATACACGTATATGTATGTATATGTATATATACATATAAAATACATATATGTGTGTGTGTGGGTGTGCGTGCGTGTGTGTATAAAAG